>JALPQD010000425.1:1902799-1923411 GCA_023101885.1 Typhlomys cinereus | reverse complement strand
GCACGGAGACTTCTGGGTGCAGTTCTACCCTATCTTCCTGTGTGTGTAAGGGGTGGGGGAAGAAGGAGTCAACTACCTCCTGGTTCACAGCAACTACCTGCTGGTTCACAGCAGATGGGGCAGAGAAGGGATCTTTCTTCTTCATAAAGGTGATAAAAGAAGTGTGGAAGTGTAGAACATGTCACCTGCACTCATCAGCAAGAGACTCGGCCCTGAAGACTTTTCTGGTTGCTGCCTCCAGGGAAGATGAGTGAGGAGAGATCAGTGATGAAGACTTTTCTGGTTGCTGCCTCCAGGGAAGATGAGTGAGGAGAGATAACAGTGAGAACCCGGATGGCGCCTGCTCCATAGGGAGTGAATTGGATTATGAAAGGACCTAACCTGTCTGGAACAGTGGGGTGCAGGTCTGGTCCCCATCCTCCTGAGACAGGCAGGAGAGCAGGAGTTCCAGATTGGCCCGAGCTGTATTATGAGACCCTGTCTCAAAACACCATGCCAGAACGAGGTGAGGCATGGAGCAGAAACACAGAAAGCTAAGAGATTTGTGACTGACAGTGGAGAAAAAAAAAAAAAAAAAAAGATCTACCTCTGAGGCACAAGCTTGGAAATCTTTGCCGAGAGGAAACTGTATCGCTGTAATAAATACAGAACGGCTTCTAATGTGTGGCTGGCCCGGCTTGCTGGTGGATCAAGAGCAGCAGTGTTCCTCTAGCAATGCACCTTCACAAAACCTGACATCCCCAGCGCCTACGGGCAGTGATATGATGGTAAATAGGTAACAAACAGCTTTCAGGAGAAAAAAGCCTTGATTTATTCCATTTGCTGATTTCTAAGGAGTGAAAATACCCCCAGCCTGACTTCAAGTTAACGGCTCGAAGCTGTGAGGAGATGCCTTAAGCCACTACCAAATAGATGAAATAGCTGTGAACAATCTTTCGGGTGATGACAACACAGGAACTGCATGCAGTTGAACATGGGACACACAGGTGTAATCTAGGCACCAGGGAGACAGAGGCAGGAGGATCAGAAGTTCAAGTCCAGCCTGGGATACGTAGTGAGAGCCTGTCTCCAGAAAAATCACACACACCAAAAGAAATTTTGAAGAGATGATTCTGAGTATCTGTAACTCTTTCAAACACAATTTATTTAAATGCAAGTGTGTGTGTTTAAAGTTTGATATTGCCTGTACTTTAGTAGCTGCCTCCCATAATTCATAAGACTATGAGTCAGCTATTGCAAGCCAGGGGCAGCCAGTCCAACCCACCACTAACTGGTCAGGAAAGGAAATTACAATTGAGATGGTCAGATTTCCAAGAAGAGCCAGACATGAATGATTTACTCCAGTGATGGGGGTTCAGTGTAAGGACATCGTAGGGAGCAAGGGAGCTCCAGATGCAGCCTCGTCAACACAGGCCTGGCGTGAATACCTGGGCCTTCACCACCTTGCGTACAACATCTGCATTTGGAACTTGCCTGTTGGAGAGCTGTGTGCCAAGACATCACGAGGGCTGGTTGGCCTCCCAGGGGACCAGCCTGCTTTGGAGGCTCAGGTCATTTTCACAGGTCTCCTAGATCATGCCTGGAACTGCAGAGTTGGTCCTTTGAGAGATACACAGTCTGAAGGGCAAAGATTGAAGCTGAGAAAGCCTCTTTGGGCGCCTTTTCTATGGAACAACTGTGGGCGCAGCCGGTCCTGCAAGTGCCACAAACCCCTTGCTGCACAGGGGCGCGTTCATCTCACCTCCCTGGGAAGAGCTCTGTGGCTCACTGAAGGAGTCCAGCTTGCTTGGAACGATTGCTTTATTTCTGAGTCAGTGGTGCTCTGGTTACTTCCGGGGAGACCACACCCCAAACTCACAAAGTTCAAAGCAAACAGAAATGCACCATCCTTCAAGGAATAAGCGAGAGCCGCTAACCCATGCTGTCCCTGCTACTTGCTGGGAATAACAGTCTCCTTTTTTCTCCCAGTCTGCTTTCCAACAAGCTCTTATTCACTAAAACTGAAACCAGAGGCCAGGATAGCATGCAAGCATGGAAGCATGGGTTATATGCTCACACACACTGCCACAGGATGGAGAACACACACATGTCCTACTATGGGGCATTTTCTCTGTGCTTTTCTGCCTTTTACTACTACAGTCCATTAATTTTAGCAACATGGAAGGGTGTCTCCCCATCTTCTCTGTCAAGCCTTTATCCACCCCTGCAGCAAGCGAGTCAGCCTGCTTTTTGCACTTTCTGCCTCGTGCCTCCATCTGTCACTGGATGCATCACAGCAGATTATAACTCATTTTGCATTTCTTCCCATCTCCCCACTACACAGGGGTCCCTCCAATCAAGAGCTTCCTATGCGTGCCTTAACTCTGACCCCATGCCTGCTACACAGAGGCCCTCAGCGGAACAACTAGATTATAAAGAAGAAGAAGAAGGAAGAGGAGGAGGAAGAAGAGAGGAGAAAGGGAGTAGAGAGATGAAACAATCATCTGTGGCCTGCCAGGAGCAGCTTTGCTCAATAGAAGTGACAGTGACGCCAAGGACAAGCTTGTGCATTTCAACCTTGGACTTGTGCACCCATTGCGCAGATGAGGAAATCACATAGCAGGTAAGGACTGGAACAAGTAGAAATCTCTAGTTTCTTTAGGTCTTAATAGTTTCTATTTCACCAACTAAGGGGAGAGAGAGAAAGCATGAGGGATTAAATGGTAACCGTTAGCATTTATTGAGAACTTTCTGTGCACCAAGACTTTTCCTGGGCATTTCTTGAATATCCTCTCATTCGAACTATACAGCAAGTGCTGCTGTTGTTTTCATTTTGCTAATGAGAAAAGTGAGGCTCAGAGAGGCTGAAGAACTCCTCCGAGGTTGCATGCTGGTCCAGCCTAATCCATCCTCGGTCCAACACTTGTGCTATTAGTGATTAATGAAGCTGAAAAAGGCCAGAATAGCAAAGTGAAAACAACTGCCTTCAAGAACAGCATGGGCCCGGGAGGCTGTTCCCCAGGAGATTATATGCTAGGGTTATGTTAAACAGCAGTAAGACTCAGAGATAGCTGGGAAGAAAAGGCCACAGCACTAAACCAGATGGGCCAGAGTCACATCTCTGTGGCAGAAAAAAGCTGAGAAGTCAATAAAGCTCAGCCCTTTCTTCCTGGTTCCTCGCCTCTGCTGGATTATTTTGCTCAGTTCTCCTGACTGGCTAGGCGGGTGCTGAGATGGCTGCGATCTCCTGCCTCTGTGCTGAGCTGCATCTCCTGGCCTCGAAGCTTCCCAGGGAGGAGGCTTTCGATCCCCCACCATTCACTTCTTTGCCAAACCCATGATTCTTTTGTTCTGTTTCCACCTGGACTTAAATCCTGATCCAGGCAAGCCTCACATCTCCTCTCCGGGTGCCCGTGCTCGACACCTTTGATGGCAGAAGCCAGGCCCTTTTTGCTTTTGCTGAAATGACCCTCTTTTTATACCTAACATGGGAGCCCAGGATCTCAGCAGCCCTTCTCATCTCTTCTTCAAATCCTTCCCATTAAGGGATCTTTGTGATTTGGCTCTATGGCCGTAACAGAAGCATGTCTGATCTTTCATGAATAAAGTTACTCCGACTTTACTAAAGTTTTAGGAGAGAAAAAAATGCCTCTGGAGATATTTCTTAACACAAAAACCATTTTATTCTGTATGCAGGGACATTGTCGGATTCTCGTGGCCTAGATAAAGCTGTCTCAACCCAATGAGGTGGCATAGTTCATTGGTAATTTGACAGACTTGGTTCAAAACCAAGTTGATGCTTCCAAGTTGCTGTGCCCTTGACCTTGAAAGAGAGGGGGCTCCTGTGTGCCGCAGTCTACACCCCCACCACACACACCCGATGAGGACCATCATGATTGCTCTGTAGTGATGTGAACACTGGAGACAGTACTTGTCACACAGTGGGGACTTCGGAAGACACTCCTGCCACATTCTTATTCCTGCTAAGTTTTTGGGGAGGACTTCTGCTCTGCCATCATTTAAATCAAGACTCACTGGAGTGCCACTATCTGTACAGAACAAACTGTTTATGCAGACAGAATTCATCCAGGTTATGTAATAGATGGCTTTTAGAATTCTTAGAGGGTTGAAGGAAACAAGTCTAGCTTAAGTTTTCTAGAATGGCAAGACTGGACCACCTTTTTAAAGCCTGTTATCTCTTCAATGAACAAGAAAGCACTGCTTAATCTAAGGATTTCCTTTTTCAGCCATCGGACCCCCTGCAGTCACTACTATGAGCAGAGAGTTCCTATGGGCAGGAAGCCTCCAAGCCTGTTGACAATTGTACACTCTGTCTGCCAATCAATGTACAGCTGCAGCACAGATGCCTTGTACAGACGCTGCCTGTTCATGCACATAAAGCCATGGCAATTCCTGCTCTATATGCACAGCTCTATGACCAGCCCAAACTACAGAAATGTGACCTCTGTCCATTGCCACCTGGCAAGTCCCACCTGAGCATGTGTCTGGCTGATGTGGGAGTTCATCTGGAAGACAAGGCGCAAGAAAGTCTGGGAAGTTCCATCTTCCCCTGTCTAGCCTCTGCAGTACAGAAGGCACACACGCAGAGTGCAGAATTATTGCGGGGCGGGCACCAATCTTCCATCTCTATGGCAGCCTGTTAAGTATGTTTGTGGCGTAACTCTGTGTGACTCCTTGTACAATCACATTTTCCCTGTTCTGGGATACAGGGATCCACCTCAGAGCACTGCTTCCTACTGAAGTTTGGTCATGGAAGGGGGAGGGAGACAAATTATGACCAAAGGTGAGATATTTGTATTAGTTGCTTTGCTTCATGGTTTCAGAGGAATCCATTCATCATGACTGGGAGGACATTGCAGATCAGTTCTGTTCATATCATGGTGACTAGGACACAGAGAGAAAGGGGGAATGCCAGAACTTTCTCCCTTTTATTCCATCCAGGTCTCCACCACTGTTAGCCACCACATGGCCTCTGCCTGCTACATTGTCATCCAGGATGGATGCCCTGTAGATGCTCTGTCTCCTGATATGTACAGAGCCAAGACTAACCTTGCTCCTCATGCACTGCTATGGCTGCACTGTTAACCATGATCAGAGTAGATGTTCCCCACTCACTTAAAATTCCCTGGAAACACCTTTATAGACATTCCCAAAAGTGTGCCTTAGTCTCCCAGATGACTCTAGAACCAGTCAAGTTGGCCATGATGATTTACTCCTCTCAGTATGTGATCACTGCTCCATACTTCTCTCAATAATTCCAACCCTTACAGAGTCCAGACTCTTTCTTCGACTGTTAGTGGAGTTTTTAGAGATTCTACAAACTAGCTTACTATTTTCTTGTCCACCCCTGATCTTTCGATCATACTTGCTGATCTATAGATGACAATATAGCATCCTAGCATGAAAGATCAAGAGTGATCTCTTTATTTCCGCTGATCTATTTCAGCCACACCTCCTGAACACATCCTTGACTTTGTTATTACCATTATTGGTACCACCTCCTCAACATCTTTACTTTCTCTTACTTTCTGTGCTCCAGGCTCACTTTCATAAGGATGTTCACATTGTTCTAGTCCACTAGAAACTCCTATCAACTTTATTGCTTTTCTAAATATTCATCATATCCCTTCTGCCTTCATTTCTCTGCTTAGACAATCTAGCTTTTCATTATAACCATCTTCATCATCATTATCGTCTTTCCCCAGTTTCCTACCTTCTCCATCACTTTCAGTAAACCATTTTAACAAAACTCCAGTTCAATTTAAGCCCAGCCCACACTCGAGTCTGTACCTGCAAGATTGAACTTGGCCATGGGGAACTACACCGCATCCTCAGATATCATGTAAATTCTTCATTCTGTAACTGAACACTACTGAACAGATTCCCCAGTGAATTCATTTTCCATTCCTTGAAACTGTTTTCAGAACTTCTTTCCTTTTACAACATCTTGGTTCTCTTGTTTTCTCCCTCTCAGCCTATGATTACGTTGAAGACAGCAGAGCCCCGTCAACCCCGTTCCTAGAACACTAATCTTATAAGCTAAATCATGTGCATGGCTGTCCTCCTATTTTATGGATGGCCTGTCTCTCCTTTTATTTAAGGGAACTATTTCCACTTCCCATCTCATATTATTGTCTGTATAACTCACTCCAGCCAGAATGAATTGTGAAAGCCACCAGTGATGCTCGTCTTCATGAGTCTGAGGATGCATCACTTCACTGTGCTAACCTCCCATACTCTAGACAATGAAGGTTTCATCCCCACTTGCATCCCCAATGCTAACATCCCTGGAGGATGCTGCCGTTGTTGCCTAATCATAGACAATTTCCTTCTAAAGATAAGTTGGGCTAAACTTAACCATCCAGTTCATAAGATCATGCAAAGGGCCCGCTAGTGGATTCTTCGTGAGTGTCATGTGAGAGGGATCACGGAGAGTAGGACCAAGAGAGTAGAGCACAGTAAGTTCCCACATTCCGGGAGTCTTCCCATGGGGAGGAGGGTGCGAATTATTACACCAAATGCTGTCTTTTGGCATAGCCACAAAACCATCCACAAGCAAATAAATTTTAGAAAATGGAAACTTTGGGCCAGAAAGATGGCTCAGGGCTTTTCATTATAACCATCTTCATCATCATTATCGTCTTCTGCCTCACATGCAGAAGGTTCTGAGTTCAGATCCCTGTGTGAAAACATCAGGCTTCCCGTGCTTCTGGCCTTGGAAGGAAGAGTCTGGAAAAGTTCAGAGCAAAGAGAATAGGATGTAGAAGCAATCTGGGGTGATTCCTGAAGACACCTGTGGGACTCCACAGGAACACCCAGTGCCCTCTGACACACAGACACACAGACACACACACAGACACACAGACACAGACACACAACACAGACACAGAGGAAGAGAGAGATAGAGGAAGAGGGAGAGAGAGAGATGCAAAAAATTATTGTTGCAGTCCGCCTGCATGGTTGCTGATAAATGACCATTACACAGTTTAAGGGAACAAGGAGTTTTACTTTCTTACGACAGTCCAGTTACAGTTCTCAGTCCAGCTTGACGGGAGAGCATGAACCAACACCAGGGCTAAGGGAACTGGCCACCATCACCATATAACGGCTGAGAGATGGACAATCCTTACTTGTCAGACCAGCATGTCTGGCCAAGTATACAGAAGGATGCCAACTCTCTTAACCAGCTCTCTGTGATTTATACAAGGCCTAATCCCACCCACCATGGGCTGGGTCTTTCCCAGAAGCTAGACAATCTCCTTCAGGTTTGCTCTGGGCTTAACTCAACCATCAACTCTCCACAACTATGCCCAGAACTCAAACCCTCAACAGTCAAGTTGAAACCTCTGCTTAAATATGACAATTATTTTAAATTAAGAAAAAGAGAGCTGAAACTTTCCAGCTTGCAGGACTGGAAGAGATTCTTCAGACCATACAATCGGGCCTTCTCCAAGAGAAGGGACCTGAAACACCAAGATACAAGGGCACTACCTCAGGTCAGACATGCAAGACATGCCCATGGGAAGGGCAGGAAGCATAGCAAAAGCCAGGTTAACACCGTGGTTGTCTTGACTTCCTAGAAGCAAAGCCTGAGCAGACATCTGTGCCAGAGTCTTTGTTGCAGGATCTTGGGGGAAGCTGTGGGAGGAAGAGGATTCCTATGCAGAAGAAGAGAACTAAGGAGGATGCAGTTTAGGTGAAGTGTGGCCATAGCCTGATCCTGCAGAGGGCTCCAGATACCCCTTGCCATGGAGCAGATACCATCTTAAAAAGGGGAGGGCCCTCTTAAATTCCTCAACACCTCATTATTTGCCCGTGATGTTCCAAGCCAGGAGTTGGTAGTTACTTTCAGACACCTCCATGTAAAACTGGCTCCCACCTCTGAAGGGCAATGCTCTCCCCCCAAAGATTTCAGTTCCTGGTGGCTCACAGGAGCTCCACTAGCTGGAGGACTGGAGGCACTGAATACTAAAACAGATCCTAGGAGGTCCAGGTAGGTACCTGTCTGCTAGAGTCAGGAAAACAAAAAACAAAACTGGTTCCCAGCATAGCAACTGGTATTCAGTATGAGGTGCATGATCTTGAATAAGTCACTTAAGTTTCAGTTCCCTAGTCTGAAAACCAGGAAAATAATTTTCTCTATTAAAATTGTTGCAAGCATCCATTGAGCTAATGGGTAGTGCTTAGTTTAATGACTGCATTTAGTAACATTATTGTCGTTAGTAATAGTTATTAATTATATTACTGTAATCAATGCAAGTAATTATTGTGATGATAAAAACTGACAGTCACAAAAGTGGAGCTATCTGAAGCTATGTCCATCTCTTCACATCCAAGGGAACTTGATTGCATTGTCCATTGTCTCACCAGCACATCAGGATCATCTTAAAAGAAGCATTATCTGTATCCACAATGTGGATGTAAATGTGTGCCTTTGGTGCTCCCAGCTCACCACTGAGATAATTAACCAGAAGCAATTACAGTGCACTTGGCAAATTGCAGCTTTGCCCTCTTTGCAAGAGACATGTTTTATTTATACTTCCTCCCTTGGGGCTTGTTGATTGATCACATCCTGCGCTCAATAGTTAAAGGTGAGCTACTGACATGAATTTTACCTGGGTCTCCCTCAGGGCTCTGACTCATGGGCCTGTGTGAGAAGTGACCTCAGATTTTTTACCAAAGCAGCCATGTCTGCGCCAAGCTGCACAGCAAGCTGAAGACAACGCCTGCATCCCAGGCACTTCTACAGAGGGACCCTTCTTTGCTCATGGCTGCTCAGTCAATGCCACATCCTGACATGACACCTCATGTCTCCTGCCTCGGATTCTCCAATTTCGGATCTGCAGCAAGTCAGCACATGTTCAGAATGTTGAACTCATAGAAGGACTTTGAACTTGGGCCCGAGGAGTGGAGATCCCAGTCATTCTATTTCTGGGAATTTGTCTGGATGCTGAAGCGCATAAGAGATGGGAATCACTCACCATAGGAAGAGGTAAGGCAATGAATTGTCCTGATAATTTACAGTAGATATGATATTCCTGGACAATAAGACAGTGGGAAGTTACACCTTAGGAAAAGAAGCCAAAGTTTTCTGTACAAGTAGATTCCTTCTGTATTTCCTCCCCCACTGTGATAATTTATGTGAATCATAACAATTTGTAGTAGGGGTTTATTTTTGCTTGTGCTTTTTTACTGTTCACAAGTGTGTGTTCCTGTATGTGCAGACATGTATGAATGTGGGTTTGTATGCAGGTGTTCATGCCAGAGAAGAACCCCAGATATTGCTTTAGTTTCAACAAAATATCTTGCCCAGGCATCTTAGGGAGAAAGAGTTTACTTGGACCACAATTCCTGGTTACAGCCCATCATTGCTAGAAGGTTAAAGTGGCAGAAGCTTGAAGCAACAAGTCACATCACAACCACTTTCAGAAACAGAAAGAGAGGAATGTGTGCTTGCTCGTGCTCACCTCTTCTAAACCTTCTATAATTACGAATCCTCCGCCTAGAGAATGCTCCCACCCGCAGTGGGGTGGGTCTTCCCAAATCAATGCAATCAAGACAGTCTCTCACAGGCCTACCTGGAGACCAAACTTAATCGGTCTGAGGTGTATCTGTAGCCCTGCCCCCCAGGTGTCAGGTTAACAAATTAAAACTAGTCATCACAGCTGTCAAATTCAGGTCACCGGGTTTGCATGAGAATAACTTTCTGGCTGAGCCACCTCACTAGCCTATAATATTATTATATTTATTATTTTATTATTATCATTTTATTATTATTCCATTATTATTATTTTATTGTTATCCAGTCTTGAGATTAGAGCTGGTCAATCAGGTGAGGCTGGCTAACCAATGATCTCCCAGAAACCTGCCCATCCTGTTTCATTGGTGCTGAGATCCCAAGTGTGTACAACACTCCTGCCTTCTTTTGTTGTTGTAAATAGGTTTTGGAGATGGAACTCAGCTCCTGAGGCATTTTACTAACTTCCCAGGTTCTGTACTAGTTTATTTATTATTATAAGTTTGATATCTAATTACTTTCTGAAACCTAGTGAGTTATTAACATTTTAATATATAATGTTCTTCACCATAAGCAATACTCTTCACTAACTTCTTAGTATTCTAAAGGTTTAAAATATATAAACTTATAATTTCCTCAGAACAAAATAAAGCAAATTTCTCATGAGAAACTCCACAATTTGGCTCTATTTTCATTTCATTTCTCATTCTAATCTGCATCCACAATTATTTTTCTAATATAAGAGAAAGAGAGAGAGAAATTTGCCTTTATTAGGGGGCAAAGTTTAAAAAAAGGAAAAGAGACCGCAACTATCTTTTGTCACTATAAACTGCTGTGTGATATTTTTCCTGGAGAGACAAGACACAAATGTGTATGTATCGACCCCAGATAGTAATTTGACATCAGACCAAAGTAACTATTACACCAAGGTCCAACTCGACAAATCAATGAGGTTACTGGGGTTACTTATAGGACCCTGGGTGACCCCAAACCAAAACTCTGTTAGGCCCAGAAAATTTTGTCACCCTAAAGGAGGCTAAGGAGGCAAAACTCTATTCCAGTCAAGACAGACACTACTGAACACGCACTACTACTACTGAGCACTAACAAGTGGGTCAAAGGAGAGCAATACAAGGGAACTGGGAGTCAAGCTGACAGTTGATGAATACAAGTTAACTAATGAAAACAGACGAAGCAAGAGCAGCTCAGAAAGAGGGAACAGCATGGGCAAAGGCCTGTGGAAACTGGAATCAAGAAAGCAGCAGGCAGGGAAATTTGCGGAAGAGGGGGCGGTAAGATTGTAAGAGCACAAGGATGGGAGGAGCAATGATTTGCAAGATACTCCACACAAGTTAGGGCCGAAGCAATCATAATTGGACTTTGCATGCCCTGTGCAATATCCAACACACTATTGACCTCACAAAGTCTAGCATTTGCTAAAAGCACCAAGATCCTTGGAGGCAAGGGATTGACAGCCACAGTAGTGTTCCTATGCTTAAGGGGAACACAGGAAAGGGTTCAGGGAAATGCCACTGGGTACTTGCACCTCATCGGAGAGGAGGGGCCAGAGGAGAGTCTGGCATGCACATTAAAGGATTCTCTGGGGATTGGGGGGGGCACTGGGGGAGGGGGAGGGAGGGGTGAGGAGAGGGGGAGAGGAGGAGGGAGGGAGGGAACTGGTGTACCTACTAAGTTTGTATGAGCGGAAATAATAATAAAAAATGTTATAAAAAAAAAAAAGCAGCAGGTACCATTGTGCAAGGTGAGACTGCAATGCAGACAAATAATAGATACAGGTGTCACCTTGGCAGGTGCAGGCTGAGGTTTGGGAACAGCTGTAAGGAACTGGTACTTAGCAAGTCCTTAAGCAAGCCTGTGGGAGATAATCTAACTGATATGGAAGACCCAGCGCATAGTGGTTGGTACTTCCAGGAGAGGACCAAATAAAGGGAGTGGGGAGGGAAGAGTCTGAGCCTCCTCCTCTTGCCCTGTGGCCGCAAGCTCCTTGTTAGCTGCTGTTGGTCCTTGTTCCTTGGCGCCATGCTGCATTCTTCCCTGCTGTGATTTGCAGTTCTTTGCTGTTGCCTTTCTTCACTAATGTCAGAGTGCAGACTCTTGGTTCTCCAATGTGACTGAGGTTCAGGGACTCTCTGGGAATCCTCTCCAGCCTTAGCATCAGACTGGGACAGCGGGGAGACTTTCCAGGAATCTTCTAGCCTTCACTGCCAGACTGGGACTGCTGAGCTATTCAGGCCTTGAACTGAACAGCTATGGCAGCTATTGTTGGACTATTTAGATTTTAGCTTATAAGTCAATCTAATAAATTCTCTTTTTATAGATATATCCATTATTCTGACTCTGCTAATAGTACAAGGCAGGTTGGGCAGGTGTAATAGTGCACAGGTTCTTTAATCAGTGGCCACCCATCCCATCTTTCCCACCAGAATCCAGTCTCCTCTAGACATTCTGCCTCCCCTCGCTATGTGATGCAGAAGTGATGTCACTTTTGGTTCAGGGATGGATCCCAGGTGAAGACCAGTGCTTCCAGATCTCAAGTGTAGATACTGTTGAAGGCAACCGCTAATGATGCCAAGGTGGGAATACAGCTGATATAGTCCACCAAATGATAGAGGAATCCCATCAGCATTGAAGAGAGCAATCCTTCTCTCTCTAGGCACAGATGAGGAAGGCCGGTGAATGAGTTGCCACCTGCAGCCATGGCACTCAGTCCACTAGTGTACAGCTAAGAGGAGAGGAGGAAGAAGCTTGGTACCACTGTACCACTGGGTCAAGCAATCTTGAAGTCTGGCTCACATATGCACTTCTTACAATGTGAGATTTCAAATTCTCTTAGCGTTCAAGAGTTTTCTGGTTCTTGCTTTCAATAGCATTCTCCCCTCCCCTGAGTACATCTTTTATCCCAGGCAGAGCAATGTTCTGGAATTTGATGGAAGGCTGGATATTTCTGCAAAAAAAATTATGGAAGAAGGCTTGTACATTCCTCAACCCCCCCCATTACAAAGCCAAATGAAAATTGTGGGAAAAATAAGTTTTCTATATATGTCTCAAATGTGTTATATTGTTATATACGTGACATCCATACACACAAACACAGAGAAAAATACTCCATCAATGATGCTCTCAGGTAATGATATTATCATATTACTGTGTTTTTAAATTCTGCTTTGTTTGATTTAGTTTGAGTTCTTCACTGCTCCCTGAATTTCCTACAGTGAATATACTTTACTTTTATAATTAGACATCAAAGGCAGTAACTGCTTTCCATGTAAATTAACTCTACCTATAACAAGTTACATTTATTTTAAAAAATATAATGACCAAAAAACCCCCAAATTAATGGGTAGCTTATCTAGTCTCGTCTATTAACAAAAAGGGAAACATTCCATGTCTTTATGCACTGTGTCCAGGGCAGTTAAGGATTTATCACTGGTCATGTAACAGAGTAAGGTATCTTGAGGTCATGAATGTGTCCACTTCCTGTTTTAAACATTCAGTCTATATAATAGTTACTCCTGCTCATTTTAAACTTACATTATATAAAATAGAGACATTTGCAAATTTTAAAACCCTCGGGAGATATCACTTAGCATCTTTAGAAAACATAATATTTAATTATCATAGCATGAGGTACTGTTAATGGCACATTTCAACATTGCCATTGAGAGCTGATTTCTGAAAGGCAAATTAAGTGGCATACCCACCCACATGCCTTATTTAAATACACACTACATGCATAATTATGCTAGATCCCATTGCCCTTAAAAATAAAATATTAACATGAAAATACAGAAATTCTTATATTTCCCCCCCAGTGACTACAATCAAGTAAAGTATCATGAGTATCTTTAAGTGGCTATGCATCTGCATAAGGTTTAGGAACCCTAATCACAAACTAATATTGACCACAGGATTCACATCTCCAGAGTTAACGTTCCTGCTCTCAGAACTATTTCAAATAAGATTTACTCAAAGAACAAAGACGATTATCATTTTTGCTACTTACCTTTAGACATATTTGCATGTTTCTTCAATACTCACTCAAACGTGCACTTCTTCCTTCTCTCTCAAAAAAAACATAGGCTGACATCCTTATTTTTCATTATTTCTTTGCTCTATTTGTTCTCAAAGATGGCAGGAACATTTTTAGTGGCAATACAGGTACATACAAGAGACAATGAGAAGCGGTATCTCCTCCCCCAATCTTGTCATGCTAATGAGTGAGCAATGACAAAGGAAGAGGACTGGGCATCTGGGAATCAGGGTTTCTTGTAAATATTCGGAACATTTGAGAACAGGGTAGAGCTTCCCTTCTATGTCTCCTTTGAAGTCATGTTGGTTATAAAACTTTCTGTGGCCAATAGTTCATGTACAGAAGATTGCAGTTTAGACTCTTGACAGACAGCCTTTGCATCGCCAGGGAGATACAAGAACACATCGAAGCCGCGTCACCATCAGACTGAGTGCTTGGGTAGCCATAATGAATAAAGAGAACTCCTTCCCTCTTCTCTGGATAATGCACTTTGGTAAGACTAAGTCACTTCGATTTGGGGGTTTGTTGTTAGTGTAGCACAACCAAGTCATTACTAGTTGTAGAAAAAAATAGAAGGACAAGAATTTTAATTCCTTCCAAAACCTTTTATTTCTTCTCTATATACTACGTTGGAAGTTAATTAAACTCTTTGGAAAATATTCAAAATCATCCTAAAAGTGTGTTATAATAACTTTTTTTGCTAAGCTTGAGGTCAATGACCTAATTCTAAATCTATATTTACATGTTTACTTAGATGAATTATGGAGTGCCTATGAGCTATAAAGAGAGGATTTTAATTGAGAGTTTTCATATTGAGTCAAAAAGTCAACGTAGGCATATTATATCACCTAGATTTTCAACTTTTGTAAATCAATACCATGCCCAGGTTCACACTTGCTATGAATATAACTTGTTATGAACAAAAGTACATAATAAAATTGGATGTCACACAGAAATACATATTGCATTTATACCAAAGCAGCTCACAAAAAAGACTAAGACATTCCACACCTTGCAGTGACTTAGTTCCAAAAAAAAAAATCAGCTTTCACATTAATTTGTTCATTTGAATTTATGTATGTCAGTGTTTGTTTTTAACCTAACCTGTAAAATCCTTGCTTAATAGCTGTATAAGCACTACAGACATAAGAAGCTTAGATCCAATTTTCTGTAATCTATGTTTAAGTAATATAGTAAATATTAAAGGTCCTCAGTTCAATGTAGGTTAAAATATGGTTCTGGAGTTATATTTTCCTCTAAAAGTCTCCTTGAATAGTTTTCCTCAGACAAAGTTCAAAGTTCAAAGTAGTTTTGTGTCTTTACATGAACAAGTTGTCAAATTACGTGAATTTTTCTAAACATAGTTTATCCAAAGAAGTTATATGAAAACAAAAAGCTATCTCTGAGAATCCATGAGTCTCTACTTCATGCTTCTGACGAGGAAGCCAGAGGGTGAAAAGATGCTGAGAAAGAAACAAAAAACAAAAAGTAGAATCAGAAATGGTGAAATAAGTATGTTTTTGGTAGAAACACAATAAAACATGTCTTTCTTTGCATTGACCACAGTGGGAAGGGAAGCCAGCTCTCACCAAATATACATGCACAGTTCTTTGTTACCTTGTGAACGACAATTATGAGATGAACACATTATTTTAAGTTGAGTATTTTGCACCAGAAACGTTAGCCATAAGAGGGCAAAGCAGAGCCTTTTACATTACTAAAAACAATTGAACAGCTTTCACTTCTCTGTTTTAGCTGTTTGAACAATTAGTTTCTGCTAAGTGAATTGACCACTTTCTCCTTTAATATACCCATTGTAGTCTGTTTTTCGTGGCACCTAATGCTGTTTATATCTAAAGATGCACTGAGAAAACCAGCCAAGACAGTGGCAGGTGCCCAAGAAGAAGGACTAAGGCAATGCTCACTGTAAAATCCTTACTGCATCAAAGAGCAAGCACAGGGCTGAAGACGTGTCTCGGGAATTAAGACTCTGCCTTGTAAGCAGGAAGTCCTGAGTTTGGATCCCAGTTCCTGTGTACAAGTGTCAGGTGGAAACAAGGCACTTCCAGCCCTGGTGGGTGGAGTCTGGAAAATACAAGAGTGAAGCAGAAAGGAGGTAGAAACAATCCAGGATGATTCTCAAAGTCACCTTTGGTCCTCCACAGAGACACACAGTGCCCTCTGACACACACACGCACACACACACGTGCACGCACATGCAAAATAAATAAAGTTTTTTTTTTTTTAAAAGAACAAGTATGTACCTCTGATATAGTCATACCATGGTGGAAAATAAAATTCATGGCAAAGAAGAAATAAAATATGATGGAGGTGGTAAAGAAGACTTTCAATTAAAGTGATGATATAAGTGATGATGATGATAATTTGCATTCTTTCATAAGTTCAGAATCATTTGTATTAGGGATAATAAGACAAATAAGACATACTCACTTCCTTCAGACAGCTTCAAGGCTAGGGAGAGAGGCAAAGCAAGAAACTGTACTCATCATAAGACAGACATTCTTAGCTTAGTCCTTCAGCCGTGTTAATTACTTTTAGCTTTGTCATGACCAAAACAACTAAGAATAAACTTCAAGGAAAGAATTTTTTATTTCAGTTCATGGTTTCAGTGGTTTCTGTTTGCGGTTGACTGGTTCCATTCTGCTGGGCCTGGGAGTGTTGTGTGGGAACATGTGGAAGAAAAGGCTATTCAACGTGTAGCTGGTAGAAAACAAGAAGACAGGAAAGAACTGGGGGCCAGAAATCACCTTCAAAGGCATGCCCCAGTGACTTAGTTTTTCCAGCTCAAGTTTACCCTACTTCCAAAATGGTACACCAGCTGGGGACCAAGAACTCAACCCCTGAGCCTTCTCTTCCTCATTTGAAAGTAGATTTTATTGATGGAGCCTGATCCCTGTGCCACTGTGTAACCAGTTCATTCATCCATTCATCATTCAGGGTCAGTCAATGATTTGCTATTACACCAGCCTTAGGCTGGTCAATGAACATCAGAGTGCTAGGAGTGACCTGGCCCAGACATCCTGGAGTTTGCAACAAAGCCACTGTAGAATGGCCCTGTCTTACTCCTGCTCCTTTTTGTGCTCATGAAAGACAATCTTCTTTTGATACCTTTATATTATTTCATTTTATCTATTGTTGAGACAAGGTCTCACTATGTAGGTCAGGATGATTATATAACACATGCTCTTCCTGCCTCAGCCTCCCAAGTATTATGACTACAGGCGTGTGCCACCATACTTGTCTACCAATTTACTATAAAAAGATTCCTGCCTTTGTCCGGGTTCTCTAGAGGAACAGAAACTATAGAATGAATCTATCTATTAAAGGTAATTTATTAGATGGGCTATGCGATGTGCACTGGTCCTTCAATGACTGCTACATGCTGGACAGGTTGAGTATCAGTAGCGTCTCAGTCTATATGGCCAGATAACTCAGTAGCCTGAATCTAGCATTTAAGGCCTGGATATCTGGAGAGCCTCTACTTTTCAATTCACGTGGCAAGGTTGAAGAAGCTACGTCAGCAGCACTGACAACAACAGGGTAGATGTATTCACCAGCAAAGTAGACAATCAAAACATACAATTTTGTTTGTTTTTTTGTTTGTTTTTTCCTCAGACCTGTTTATATTTCGGCTGCCTCAGGAAAGTTCTGCCCACCCTCAGAGGGCCTTCCCCTTTCACCCAATCTTTCTAGAAAATTCCCTCACAGACCCACCCAGAGGCATATCTTAGTTGATCCCAAACCCAAATCAAATTGGCCACTGTGACTGACCCATCATCCTGCCATTTACTTTTTCAGAGCAGGAAGTCACTGTTGCTGAATTTATATTTTGTGCATTTGATGCCTCTGTGTTGTCAATTTTCTCATTGTGGTCCGAATTACTTTCATGCAGTCATCAAAACCCGACAGCTCACTTATGAAGAACTGAGGCCACGCCACACATGCCATTTGAGAAATGCTGACCAGAAGAATAGGAAGATGAGTTCTGCTCATACACCGAGTGTCTCCACAGACCCCTCTGGATCTGAAGAGCATTCTTGCAAAACACTTCCTCTCCACCTTCAATCCACTCAATTCTGTATTTTAAAGGAAAAATGCAGTTCATCTGATCCTGATTTGTTTGCACTTAACTCATCACAATGTTGTTTTGAAGAGCTGATGTGCAGAAAGCTTTGCATCAGCCTCTCCACAAGCTTTTCTCTTCAAGGGGAAAAGAAGCCAGGTTGTTATCAAAGGTAAACAGAGCCATTTAAAAAGGTCAAGAGCAGTTCTAAAGTCTGAACTCACCAGGGGTCAAAGATTTTTGAGACACACACAGTCCCCACTCCCTAGATTGGAAAAATACCATGGTCCAGATTTGATGGCCTTGTCCTCAAGCAGAAGCTGGCGGAAGCGTCCGCCTTCCTCCCACTTTCATTGAGCAAACCTTACTGCACACTCAGAGCTGGGATGTGTGTTTGCTGCAGTCAATAAACCCGCCTAATGATGCTCTCAACAAAAGCCTGCATTTTAAGCCTTGTTTTGGCTCTTCTTTTCATGTTGTTTTTCTCAGTGAAAGGATCAAAGCAAAGAGGCTACTTTTCTTCCTCTCAATCAGGCAGAAGTTCTTTGAAGTAAATGTAATTTTTCTGCCTTTTTTGTCCCTTAAGGACGAACCTTTATAATCAGAGGCTGACTGTCATTCTCCCGGTATTCATCCTTTCACAGGTGCACATGTGTCAGGAAGCAGCATCTGCAGTACCCTTTCCTTGGGTTTTCCCTCCTTGCTTTCCACTTGATGAAAGCCACTGGGTGGATTTTAATATGCTAAGGCTGGTTGAGAACATCTAAAGACATCATCCATTCATCAACAACATGCTAAAACAAAGACACAAGAGTTCAACGGAACAGAGAAAAATAAATCAGGGAGTTTTGAAAAGGCATGTGTAGTTACAGCTTCAGGCTGTCTTAGAAAAAAAGTATCAGAACAACTCCATTAATGATCATCTCAGAAGCAAAATGAAGCTGAAAGCTTGTTACTATGGTTCTTGCTTCCACAGGGAATTCAAATATCTTATAAAAATAGGATGAAGAATTTTTACAGAGAAGATGAGGAAGTCAAGTTGAACATGATTTCTTTAGGAGCCTTTCAGTGTTATGCATGATATGAAGTCAGCCATTCTCAAAAAGGGAGCATTTCTCTAATGAGCAAAAATATAATAACAGCTAGTGCATACCAAGCACTTACTATATGCCAGTCATTACACTAAACACTTTATGCATTCTCTCTTTTAGTCTGCATACTGACCCTTCTAAGTGTGTCCATGGCATTAATCCGATTCACAGAAGGAGGCTCAGAATATATATTCTCAGTAGAAGCTAGTAGAGATTGAGCCTAGATCTACTTGAGGCCAAGTATGACTTACTTGACCCCTTTACTACTCTTCATCCTGAAGTCCTTGTCACTCAAAGTCACTGAAGTCACATCTGCCTTGATTAATACTGTTAATTAATACTGATTAATACTGTTAATGGTTTGAAATGTGGATTGTCCTGCACAGGTTTGTGTTTGAATCTTCAGTTGTTTGGGAAGGTCATGGCACTTTAAGAGATAGAGCCTTTCTGGAGGAAGGCAGTCACAGGAGGTGGGCCTTGAGGTGGATTAGCTCCACCCTACTTCTGGGAGAAGCCTGCTCTTGCAGTTGGCCGTTTTGCAGCTCTCAGCCTCCATGAAGGATATGATTTAGGCCATTTACAACTTCTGCTAGCCAGCCATGCTTTTTCTGCCATTAGTATATCCCCCCTCTGGAACCATAAGCTGAATAAATCTCCCATTTCTCCCTTAAGTTACGTGAGTTGGAGTCTTGTCTCACAGCAACAGAGAAGAATAACTGATAAAGAAATTGGTACCAGAGGTGTTGCTTGTGAGACCAAGAGGATCTAGTACTACTAGAAAGTAAAAAAAAGAAAGGGTTTGTGAAACTGAGAAAAATTGGGGTAGAGAAGTGTGGCCATTGCTGTGATGTGGCTTGTAAGCCTTTGGAAATGTTTGTGGAGAACATGGAGAACTTTGGAACTTTGTGATAGGAAAGTCTTTGTGTCTTGAAGACAAGGCTAAAAAGGCCATTTTTGTGAGAGTTTGGAAGAGAGTAATGCTGTGAGAGATACAGGCAGTGGAAAGTCCAGCTTATGATGGTCTGGAGAGGCACAGAAACTGTGTCGGGAACTTGATGAGGAGCAAATGGAATAATATGTTGGCAGAGAGTTTCATCAAGTTATGTTGTGCTCAAAGTCAAATTCCAAGTGTTTGGCAGAAGTTTCAAGGCAGTGTTGTCTTAACAGTGTGGCATGGCTGCTATTGTGCATTCTTGTTCAAAGTTATGATGGAAAAAGAGCAAGAAGTTAGGCAAAAAGAAGTAATAACTGTGAAGTTTAAAGAAAAATGTGAGGGCAAGTCAAAAGAAAATGTAGACATCAAAATGGCAGCCATTTTAAGAGATTGCTCCATTAGTGAATCAAAGCCTGCTTTCAATTTGGATAAAAAAAAAAAAATGGCCCAACCCTGAGGACAAATTCCTCAGGTAAGGATGCCACCCATAAGAAGGAAAATCCTTTTGGAAGGAATGAGTTAAAGGGCAGAATTCCAAAAGAATTATCCTCTGAAGCAAGTGCCCAAGAGAGAGAAAGATTCTTCCTAGCAACAATACAGAGAAGCTGAACAAGCTGTGATTAAGAGGGGCCAATATCCACCTGGAGGTTATAGCAGAACTAGGCAAAATCATCCATGTGGTCCTGGTTTTTGAGACATCAGAGATTCAAGAGGGAGGAGGTCATGGATCCTTTTCCAAGAATGACAGAAGTCAGGCAACATGTGGCATGACTGGAAAGTCTGCCAAAAGGCCCAAGGCAGGCATTTAACCAGGAGTTAAAGCCTGGTTTGCCATGAAAAGTGAAGACATTAGAGATGCCAGAGCCAACGTGGAACACCTGCCAAGAAGAGCATACAGCTCGTCTTGTGTATCATGGGAGGAAACTAATCCAACG
>JALPQD010000425.1:65815-78315 GCA_023101885.1 Typhlomys cinereus | reverse complement strand
CAGGGGTCCAAGGTTCTTTCCTCTTGCTTTTGCAGCAAATAATTTTACCGCTGCCACTAAGCCATCTCCCCAGATCTTTACATGGTAATTTTTAAAGTATTCAAACTTTGTTTTGTGTCTTTTTTCAAAAGACTTCATAATCTTTTTACTGTTAATTTCAAACAGTTCTTAGGAACTATTTGCTTAACAGAATTAAATTTTCCATTTTCCCAGACTTCTTCCAAACCATTTTCATCAATTGAACCTAAGGAATCTTATAGGTCTAAGTGGTGGCCAAGAAGGAATTATGGTAATTTATGCATCCTTGTGCTTTCCCAAGTATTTATCCCCATGACAACACACTGAAAAATAATAAACGCCTATTTGTTCCACTGTTCCTAGCGTAACTTTAGTCTCTTGGTTTAATGAAAATTGAGCGAAGCAGTGTCAGCAGTGAGTGGTGGGTGAGAGGGAGATCGGCAAAGTGTAACAAGACATCAGAGTTATAGGTGAAGAGGCATAAACCACCTCTGTCCCCAATTAACTGGAAGACAGAATAAACCACTTTTAAATCCATCACTGCAAGGTCGCCTGCTTCAGTGTTGCCTGATGACATATTTCTTCTAACTCAGTGACTTGCAACCAGACTTCAAAGAGCTCTCAGCTCAGTCTGTTAATAACTATTGCCTGATAACAAAAAAGAAAAACAGAAACTAAGATCAAATAAGTCCTGAGATCACCAATAATATATATATAGGGTTTTTATACTGCAGCAGGATTTATCAGCCTTTATATTTAATATCTTTATGAGACTTTATTATAAGGTACATTCTGAGGTTCCAAAAAGTGAGAGAGACTTACTTGGCCAGGCATTTTTTTCTTTCCCCCAGAGTCCTTTAAGGTACCAAGTCTGACAAATAAATTATTGAATTTCCCAAATTTGTCATTATGCCCACGCCATCTGGTTTGCTCCATCAGTGCTGTCCACATCATACTTTCTTGAAATTTTATACTTTACAAAATTAAAGATTGAAATGCCATATGACCCTGCTATTCTACTTCTGGGAATAACCCCACATACAGCAAAAATTCACCTCAATAGCACAAGCACGACCATGTTCATAGCACCACTGTTTACAATAGCAAAGTCATGGAATCAACCCAAATGTCCAACAGTTGACGAGTGGATAAGGAAAACGTGGTACATCTATACAGTGGAGTACTACTCAGCCATCAAAAAGGATGAATTACTGGAATTTGCTGGGAAATGGATGTCATTAGAAACAATTATATTAAGTGAAGTATCCCAGACCCAGAAAATTAAGCACCATATGTACTCCCTAATAGGTGGCTCCTAGTACCAAACCCATCCAGCCCACCTAGAGACACTCAAAGATAAATCTATGTAATACCTACAGTAGTAATTGCAAGGATTATGAACAGAAGGGATGAGGTTGGAGGGCCACACCATGTTACAGAAGAGAAAATAGGCCTCCATCAAGGACTGCAAGTAAGTAATGAGACACCTGGTTAAGTTCACAGACTTTCATTCCTGATCATTTACAACTGAGGGGGTATGATCTCACCAGAAGGGGAGGGCATATAGTCTGGCAGATGAAAAGAGATCATTTTGCAAATGGGTGATGGACCCCTCCCTCACTGTGGTTTCCTACTTTTATTACATCTACTTTTGAATGTGCTCTTATAACAAGACTCCAGTTTAACAGCTTTTTGTCTCTGGCCAGAGGGTAACATACAATGCCCATCAGGATGGAGAGAAGGGCATTGCAGGAGCAGCAAAACTGCAAAGGAAAATCAACAAACCACAATCCAGAACTTCAGAGACTGTATCAACCACCTAGAACTAGGCCAAACTAATCTCTCCCCATCCTGAAGCTCAGGGACATTTGCAGAAGAGAGGGCAGTAAGATTGTAAGAGCACAAGGATGGTAGGAGCAATGATTTGCAAGATACTCCACACAAGTTAGGGCCGAAGCAATCATATTTGGACTTTGCATGCCCTGTGCAATGTCCAACACACTATTGACTTCACAAAGTCTAGCATTTGCTAAAGGCACCAAGATCCTTGGAGGCAAGGGATTGACAGCCACAGTAGTGTTCCTATGCTTAAGGGGAACACAGGAAAGGGTTCAGGGAAATGCCACTGGGTCCTTGTACGTCATCAGAGAGGAGAGCCCAGAGGAGAGTCTGGCATGCACATTAAAGGATTCTCTGAGGATTGGGGGGGGGCACTGGGGGATGGGGAGGGAGGGGTGAGAGGAAGGAGAGCAAGAGGGTCGGGGGGAGGAGGAGGGAGGGTGGAAACCGGTGTACCTACTAAGTTTGTATGAGTGGAAATAATAATAAAAAAAGTTATAAAAATTTTTATACTTTACATACTTTTTAATTTTAGATTTTTACTGAACAACTGAAACCACATATTTTATCTGCAAATTACTTTGTAGTACAAAAGAAGTATCCAATGAAATGCATAAGTTCTCATCCAAATGTATTTTAATTCTTAAGTATGGAGCTCATAACACAGATCCACACAGGGATTAGAAAGACACAAGCAATGCTTATGAACAAGAGTTGAGTCCACATTCTCCCACCAAGGATCAGGAATCACTTCTTCTGAGAAATCCAAGTAATTGTACATGCTCACTTCTCTGGTACAACAACCCTCAAGACTTCTGAGCTCTGCCAAGTAAGCTCTGGGATACAAGAAATTAGCAACATTGGCTACTGAGTCAATTCCCAGGGTTCATCAACTGCAAGTACTGAAAATGTGCTCCAACTGTTCAGCATCAAATACACTGTAAACATCCTCTACCTCTACTCTGATGTAGTCCAGCAACTTTTCCACTCTCAAAGTGATGGCTCATCTAATTTTAATCTTGACTGGATTAAGAAATGCCTGGGTACTCCACAGCAGCTCACTTTCAGATATGTCTGTAAGGTCATTTCCAGAAAAGATTAACTGATAGGGGAGGGTTTGCCCTGAATATGGGTGGCATCATTACATGATCCGGGGTCCCCAACAGAATAAAAAAGGAAAAGGCAAAAGCCAGCTGGGTGTTAGAATTTTTCCCTTCCTGTTTCCTTATCTACAGGATGTGAGACAAAGAGTCCAAGCCACGCATTCCTGCTCCATGGAGCCCTTGCTGCCTGGCCTCCCCTGCCGTGATGGACTATGTTCCCTTAAATCATGAGCCAGAATAAATTCTTTCTCCCTTAAGTTCCTTCCAGTCCTATATTTGGCCAAGCTGATGAGAAATATAATTAACACTGGCAGGAATGTGGACACAGTTAACTTACTCTTTCCTTAAGAAATGATCTTTCTCATTATAAGAGTAGATTCAAAGGTAGATGGAACAAAAGTAGGAGACCACGGTGAGGGGGGGTGTCAGTCTCCCATTACAAAATGCTTACTTTCTATCTGCCAGACTATATGCCCTCCCCTTCTGGTGAGATCATCCAGGGGGTGACATCCAATACCTATCAGGATGGAGCCAAGGGCATTGCAGGAGCAGCAAAACTGAAAAAAAAATCAACAAACCATAATTCAGAAAGTCAGAGACTTAATATCAACCACCTGGAACTAGGCCAGCCTAGTCTCTTCCCATCCTGAAGCTCAGGGAAATTTGCGGAAGAGGGGGCGGTGAGAGTGTAAGAGCCTAAAGATGGGGAGGAGCAATGATATGCAAGATACTGCACACAAGTTAGGGCTGAAGCAATCATAATAGGACTTTGCATGACCTGCACGATGACCCCTCAAAGTCTAGCGTGGACTAAAGGCACTAGGATCCTTAGAAGCTAAGGATTCACAGCCACAATAGTGTTCCTATACTTAAGGGTAACACAAAAAAAGAGTCCTAGGAAATGCCACTGAGTCCTTACATCTCATCAGACAGGAGGACCCAGAGGAAAGTTTGACATACACATTAAAGGACGCTCCAGGAATGGGGGGTGGGGGGAGAGGAGGCACTGGGAGATAGGGAGGGAGAGGGAAAGGAAGAGGAAAAGGGGGGAGGGAACAAGGGGGTCTAGGAAGGGGTGGAGGGAGGGAAGGGACCGAGGTACCTATTAAGTTTCTATGAGCAGAAATTTAAAAAAATGATCTTTCTCACCAGATTCTGTTTGGATATAGCACAAGGCCTTTACTAATCAAAGGCAGCTCTAGGCTGAAGCAGGAGGGCCTGGATGGGTTCCAAAAGCTTCAAGGGAGAAAGAGTGCTCAGTCATGTCAAGGGGACAGTGGGGGGGACAGTAAGCTTAAAAGTTGTGACACTTAGAAGGGCTGGAGCGGTGACTCAGGGGTTAAGCCTCTGCCTTGCAGGCGGAAGGTCCTGAGTTCGGATCCTAGACCCCACGTATAGATGCCAGATGCCGGGCAGAAGCTGGGGTGGCCTGCGTTTCTGGTCTAGGTAAGGCAGAACCTGTGAATCCCAGGGCAGAGTAAACAAGGAGGAGGTAGGTGGAGGCGTCCATGGTGGTTCCCGAATTCGTCCGTGGTTCTACACACACACATACATACACACACATACATACACACGCGCACACACATACAGGCACAATTAAATAATAAAAATAAAGTGACTTAGAGCCTGACTACAGGTGCTTAAATCTTACATTAGCTCTTCATCATTAAAGGACCTGGCATGAGTAAATTAATTTCTTTGTAATCGGTTCACTAGGTATGAAACAGGATGTGAACAGTATCATAATATCTAAACAAAGGAGAAATAAATGAGATTATGTATGCATCATATATAATATAAGAATTTATAAATATCATTTTCTAGTCCTTTTACTGATAAAGAAGATGATAATAATAAATACTGACTTCCTCTTTCCTTGCATCTGAGTTGGTTCACTTTGGGGAACAGACACATATTAGAAAAAATTGTTGGAAGGAGGCTCCCCACCCCCACAATCTTGTATCCCAAGTCTCACAATACACCATGAAGACAACAACTGTCTGAAGTCTTCAGAAGCATGCGTGTGCAGGTGCACATGTGTGTGTGTGTGTGTGCGCATGCGTGAGTGTGTGCATGTGCATGTGTGTAAGAGGGTACTTGAGTCAAGAGTGACATTGGGAATTATCCTGGATTATTCTGCCTATTTATTGCTTTGCTCTGGGATTTCCCAGGCTTCACCCTCTAGGGCCAGAATTTTAGTTGCTGCCATTTGCCATTTCTGCTTGGTATTTGCGATCTGAGATCTGAGATCTGAACTCAGTTCCTTTTGCTTGTGAGGCAAAGGCTTTAACCCCTGAACTATCTCTGTAGTCCCCATCATTCGTAAGAGCTGAAACTCATGGGAGAATATGTTGTAACCAGGGCAAATGAAGGTTCCTGAAGTAGCTATGTGGTGTCTAAATTGCTGTGAAGGTAATAGCAGCATGAACGTGCAACACCTGTGGAGCAGGCTCATGCTCTGCTGTGTAAGCTGTAGCCACTACAGCCACTTCCCAAGCACAAGATCAGCACGGGTATCTTTCATTCCACCTGCCTCTCGTGTCGAACCAAGTACCTTGGATGCGCAAATGGCAATGGCTTCTCTTTCATACTACTGACTATACTTGAACCAAAATGCCAAAAAATTCAGAAAGTTGGATCGGACCTCTATTGTTTTATGAAGATCCTAAAGGGCAGAGATCATAGATCTCCCAGACTTCCCCATAGCCTATCTACAGACTCCTGACCAGCTCACTTAACAGACATCAAATATCTACTCTAAACTAAAGGGGAAAAATGCCCGGTGTTTGGCTGGAAAACTGTTTTCCCAAAACCACATCACTGCCACCTTCTAGTACTTATTCTCAGTGCCCTCAACTCTCATCATGGAAACCTCACCAAATAACCCCTCCTTACATCACAGGACAGACAGACAGACAGACAGCCAAACACACACACAGACACACACACACCTACTTCTTATACATATATTTCTTATACATACATAACTGCAGAACTTTTATGTTACCTGCCACAATCTTAAGTGGTGCTTATGACGACACTCCTTCTTTAGGCAAAGGCTTTGTTCATGTGAAGCTGTGTGAAGACACGGAAAGCAGCTCTGACATTCCTCATACAACATTTAAAAAACCATTTGCCCAGTGAATGACTGAAGAGAGAGAAATAACTGAAGTTTTAGGAAGTTACTATGGGACATTGGATGACTATCAACTGTATCACCATTAGAAGTCACTCTGGGCCTAATTTTTCCATATTGGGAGTAATAAGTCATATTCAATTTTTTTATTCTTATATGAAAAATACAATTAATATTACATATTTGTCAAATGAATAAAAAATTTGGAAGAGTCACGATGAAGCAGTGAAAAGGAATTTGTTCACAGAAGGTGGGGCTTTTGTTCCAAGCGTCTCAGCCTTCTATTTCTCAGCCTACACAGTCATTCTCATCGTTATTAGGCCCATGTGCTGGCATAAATCTTATTTCTTGTCCCATCATAAAACCAGAATTCTTTCTTCCAACAAATCAAAAGCAAGAAAGACTTGTACCCCACCCCCTTCCTTTTCAGCTGGAACTGAAAAACCTCTATAAAATCAACATGGCCAAAGGCCAGACCAGAAGAAAAAGCGACATTCTGTTTGTGTGCTTTGCATTTGGCCCCCAACATCTGTGTGCAAACTTGGTCTCCAACGTGGCAGTGTTGGGATGTGAAGTCTGATGGAGGGTATTATAGAACCACATTCATGAGGGGACTAACACAACTATCTCAGGAGCTTGCACCAGCTTGTGCACATTCTTGCTTTGCTCCCTCTTTCCCTTCTACTTCACCATGAAATGACACAGCAAGAAGCCTGTCATTAGATGTCAACTCCTTGACTCTGGACTTTGCAACTATGAGAAATAAATTTTTGTCCATTATAAATTACCCAGTCAGGTATTCTATCACAGCAATCACAGTCTAGTCACTTAAAAATAATATGTGAAATTCTTAACAGCTTTTTCAACTCAAATCCTATGTTGTTTTTATTTTTAATGAGCTCCTTCCATTTCAGTACCTTCTTTTTCATATTACATTTATATGTGGATCTTTTGGAAAGCCAAGGTTGCTGTGTTCTCTCTCTCTCCTTTTTTTAAACATCTTCAGTTTAGAGCTAAAATGATAAGGAACTGCAGCTTCACTGGCAGTTAGTGGCTATTTTCTTTATGGCTGTTTGGAGTGAACTAATAAAAAGAAAAATCCTGGAAATACCTAAAAACATGATAATGCACAATAATAATAAGCAAAGGTTTTTGACCAACTAAACCATTAGAAGTAGAATATTTTATGATTCAGAGTTACAAATTTCTATGAACCAGAAGCATTTCCTGGGCAATTAATCAAGGAAATTTGATGTAAAAACTCATGATTGAGTTATTCACATAGGAGCCCACAGACTTCAATGACTAATTATAAGTTTCAGACCTGTGCAGTCTGCTGAAATGCTTTTTCTTTTGACCATTAAAATACCTTGACAGCAGACAAATTCAATCAGAAGAGTGAATTAACTCTGGGAAGCCATAATTACAGAAAGGAATTAGTCAAGGTATGTAACCTGTGTGCAAAGATGATGCACATTCACTCAATACGACAGACTCTCCTCTGTTTCTCTCTCTGATAGGCCTGCACCATTCCCACTAACAATAATCAGGGATATGTGATAAAAATGAATAGCTGCTAACTCCAGCCATCTGTGCATTCCTGCTACAAATAAAACTGAATGTCATCACTACCCTATTGGATTTCTCTGTAATGCTCTTTGCTGATAAGAACTTTGAAAAAATACCAATGTGGGTTTTTTTTTCCTTCTTTTTCTTACTCATATAAAGCATGCCCATTGCTCTTGCTACATAATGAACTCTATTCTACTCTGAATCCAGGCATCCTCTGAAAGGCAGGAGTGAGATAAATCCCTGCTTATCAAGATAACTGCTTCCCCACTCAGTATAAATTGAGACAAAGTATACCCAGACTCAAATGATTAAAATGTCCAAATGTTAGCAGTTAACTCATTACTTTTCATCCCTTCATGCCAGCCCTGAAAGCTAAGTAGCTGTCTGAACGGCCTGCAGCTATCACTTCCAAACAACTCTCTTGCCCAAGGACTGTGCTAGAATGGAGTTAATTCGCTTTCCTTTTATGAATTACTGGCTGTCAAAAATTTGAGAAAGGTCTGAAGGCTTAATGGAGACCTTTTAAAAGAAAGATCATGTGCTAGAGAATCCAAGATGGTATGCCGGGAGCCAGAAAAGCTGGCTAACTGGAAAGCCGCAGGTCAGAAAGTGGAGATCCATGGATCTCTCTCCAGTATTTACATACAAAAGCAGCAGCTGGCATGATGCTTCAGTCATAGCCACTGTCTCTGTGTCTCAGGCCAGAAAGCTCTACCCTCACCTTTCTGACCAGGCAGCTATTTGTCAGTGAGCCACCTTTCCAAGGCATCTTTACCTGGCCCCAAGGAAGGAGCCAGGGTCTATTTGCTGGTGGATCAGTCTTGCTTCAGGCCACACTGAAGGCTGTGGTGCCTAGGATCTCTCTCAGGTTTGATCATTAGAGCCAATTTATATGACATTTGATGACAGAACTGCTAAAAATATTTATTACCTTAGCTAACAACTACAGAAAAGAATGGTGATCACAGATCTCTGGAGAGACATTTTAAGTTTCATTTTATGGCACTATAAAATAAGGCCATACCCAGTACATTTAAATGGGCAAATCATTTGACTGGATAAGGCTGGATAAGACTCAGTTGAAATTGTATCAGTAGACCAAAAAAAATAATAATAAGTGAATATTCAAAGTCAAGATCCATTTCAAAGATAGCTAAGGCATCACTAAATAATAATAAGGATCTACTTTGTGTAAGTGGTCACACATAAGAGTATATATATTTGGGACCTTATTGTTTGGTAAAATGCTTCTAATGTTACCCCATCACGCCTTCAGAAAGCAGTACCAATATATACTGGTAATTTATTTGCCAACAATTCATTTAATCACCATATTTCAAGCCCACTTAATTTTTCCCAGAACACAATCTTTAAGCTTCTGTTCTTCTCATTTATCCATATTGTTTATTAGATAGTATACAGAATTGTTTACCTGGGCACACGTATACAAGAAAAAGTAATATATTTAATATGGGTCTAGTATCCACAATACATGAAGAACAGGACTCGACAATAAAAAGATAAAGAACCCAACTAAATGTGGGGAAAATTACATTTATTTATTTATCTGTGTGTATGTGTGTATGTATATAGGTGGGCATACACTTTCCAAAGCATGTGTTTATAGTAAGAGGACATTGTGGGAGTTAGTATTCTACTTCCATTCTGTGGGTTCTAGAGACTGAACTAGATCATCAGGCTTGGTAACAAGTGCATTTATCTGAGCAGCAACTTCAGCCATTGAGACATCTTGCTGGCCCACAGACAAAGTATTTAAACAGACATTTTCAAAAACAGGATATAAAGAGAACTATAGAGATGGCTCAGGGGTTAAGACTCAGACTCCTAAGCAGAAAGTCCTGAGTTTGGATCCCAGGTCCCACATAAAAACACCAGACAGAAACAGCTGCAGCCTGCACTTCTAATCCTGGTGAACAGAGCCTGGGAAATCCCAGAGTGAAGCAAAAAGGAGGTAGAAGCAATCCTGGATGATTCTCAAAGTCATCCTTAGTCCTCCACAGGGACATGTAGTGACCTCTGATACACACACGCACACACACACACACACACACACATGCACACTCACATGTGTGCACGTGCACACACACACGTGCATGCATGCGCACGCAAAATAAAATAAATATTTTTAAAAACTGGGAAGACAGCACACAAATATAATTAACATCACTAGTTCACAGAGAAATGCAAATAAAAACTACTTTACATTCATTAGGGCAGTCGTGATCAAAATGATAAACAGTGAAAAGTTTTGGATTAAAACATGTCAAATTTGGAATGTTTTTGGTGTAAACAAGAAATGGCATAATTAATTTGAAAAGCAATTTGGAAGTTCCTCAAAATGCTAAATACAGAGTTAACCACCCAGTTTTCAAGTAATACAAGCTACTATGTTTTACAATAGCTAAAAAGAGGAAACAATTCAAGAGTTGACTAAGTGATAACTTGATATACTAAATGTGGTATTCTCAAAGGATACAATATTATTTAACAAAAAGGAATGAAGTAATGATACATGCATAACACAGTTAAAAGTCAAATGCAATATACTAAAAGTGTCACCAAACACTAATGGTTATATGATTCCAAATATATAAAATATCCCAAACACTCACACGCTTAGAGACTTGGGTTAGTTAGTAGGGGATAGGGACTAAAAGGAATAATTCAGGAGTGAGGAGCTATATTAGCGAACACACGGTTCTTTTTCCAGTGATGAAATTTTAATTGTAGAAACAGGTAGTGGTGATGGTTATAACTTTGTGAATATATCAACAACTCCTGAGTTATATATATTTTAAATAGGTGCATTTATGGTATATGTACTATAACTTTTAAAAATCATACACATTCTAAAAATAAAACATTAATAATTCAAAAGAGTTCACAAGAAGTTATATGTCCGCTCCAGCTCCACCAGGAACCACTCCCACTGTTAAAGGTTTTCATTAATCTTTCTAGAAATATTTTAGGATAATGCAAACAAACACACACATCTCCTTTAAAAAACACAGTCCACAATTCTATACAATTTATACAAGGCCCTGGCTATCTTTCATGTCAGGAACATGTAGTCTGTGGCACAGAGAGGGGGGTTGGAGGGAGACGGTGATCTAAAGAGAGAATGTTACTCTGAACTTGAAATTACCTTTTGAAGAAACAAGGTCTGAAAAAGTCTAATAGGAGGATTGTAAATTCTATCCATAGAAATGCCTAGATATCTCATATATATATGTCAATATATTCCAAATTAAATCTCCACTGTCTAGTCATCAGAGTCCAAATCCTCCTCCTCCTTCTGCATTCTGTCCCCCAATAATATCATCCCAAACAGGAAGTAAGGAAGAACAAACCCCTTCTTCCTAACATTCCACACGCAGTGGATCATTCTCTCTTCCAGTGACATTCAATCTAAGATATCTATGGAAGCAGTTCCCTCATCCCTATCTTTGTGCTGTCATCAAAGGGTGCACCTTTGTTTCATCCTCCAGAGAATTGAAAATGCACCCATCAAGCTTCCGGACACAGTCATGCACTTGTCCTATGAGTTTTCCTTCCATCGACTACTCCAACAAATACTTAGAGAGTAACTCTGCAGCCAACATGGAGGGCACCAAGGTGAAGAGGATATAATATTATTAGGGAGGTTAAAGTTTAGTGAAAGGGAAAAACAGAGAGGCAGGAAACAACTAACAAATTGCTTTTTACAATACCATTAATTAAGTATCCTTAGAATGCTGGATGAACTCCTGTCTTTTGACTGCAATCTGAGGGTAATCTCTGCATTCTATGCACTGGAATTCAAAGACAAGCAAAGACAAGCAAGTAAAGAGAAAACAAAGAAATTAGGTAGTTTGTTTGAAAAGTATATGCTAATATATTCTAATTTAAAGACAAGAAATGGTTAGCAAGTACCAGAAATGAAAAAAAAAAATCAGGAAAAATGAGAGATGAAAGCAGGAATGAGGCTGCACGCTGTGATCCAAGCACTCAGGAGAGAGACTGAGGCAGAAGGATCATGACTTTGAAGTCAGTTTCAGCAACATAGCAAGTTCTGGCCTAGTCAAGGGTGTATAGTGAGATCGTGTCCTCAAAACAAAAACAAACAAAAAAAGTGAGAAACTAGAATGCCTCGGGCATACAGAGAGTTCAGGATGAAACTCGAAATCAACCTTAGGTTAGAGTGCAAATGGCTTCCTAAGCTAGGCAGGGAGTTCACAAATTCCACCAGTGTAAAAGAAGGACCACGGGAGCTAGATGCCCTGGGCACTGCCTCGCCATCTCCATCTGTGCTTGAGACTATGACTCTCCGGGGATACTGCCACCAGCCAAGTGGCCAATGGGAAAAGCAGCACTGAGGATAGGAAAGACTATCAGAGAGCTAGAAGCTGAGAGGGGAGAGACAAAAACGAGTCTGTACTGGAGATGTGAGGTGAGCATCTTTCTGAAGCAGTATACTCCTTGTTGATCTCAGAATAAACTGTCTAACTTGCTTTCATCATGGATATGTTGGTTTTTTTCAACTCCAGGACAAAATACTTGAATAACTTCAGGAAGAAAAATTCATTTTAGCTCAGAGTTTCAGAGTTAAAATAATGGTTCCAGAGGTTCTGGTCCACTGTGGCAGGGAGGACTTGATGGGGCAGAGCAGCTCAAAACACTGCAGTCAGGAAGCTGATAAGGACACCTATGCTTCGGACTTCATACTTTTTCCCACTTTTATTTCATCCAGTCTATGGGATGGAGCTTTTCACATTTGTGATATATTTTTCCCCATTAGTTAATCCTTTCTGGAATACCCCTACCTCATAGTC
>JALPQD010000425.1:0-65805 GCA_023101885.1 Typhlomys cinereus | reverse complement strand
CTCCCAATTAAATATGGGAACTCTATTATGCTGTAAATCACTTGAGTAAGGATCATATTGCCTGGACTCTTCTTCACTGTGATCCATTCTAGACCTTGGGGGGTCCTTGAGATGTCATCCATTGTGCAGGTCAGGGAAAGTCTTATTCTGGCTATTGCAGTACTAACTTGTGTGGAGTATCTTGCATATGGTTGGTTCTCCACATCTTTAGGCTCTTACAATCTTGCTGCCCCCTCCTCAACAAGGGTTCTTGAGTTTTAGGATAGGGAGAGATTTGGGTGGGCTGGTTCCAGGTGATTAATGTAGGGCTTTGGTGTTCTGAATTATAGTTTGTTGTTGTTTTCAGTTTTTCTTTTCCTGCACTGCTCTTGGCTCCATCGTGATTGTATTGAAAGTCGCCTCATAACCAAATAAAAAAGTCCATCAAAATAAGATCTTAATATAAGAGGAGACTGAAAGATAAATTGAAGAACAAGAGGAGGATGCAGCAATGGGGGTGGTCAGTGTTCCTCTTGTGGTTCAACCTTTTAAGTGTATCCTCAAGTTTTCTCAAATCAAAATTCACAATTTTGCCTTGCTTCTCTCTCATCTGTTGTTCTTTTTCATGATAGACTTGTATAAAAGCACAATACAATAGCCATGACTCTTTGCCATATGTTGCATGTCACTTTGTCATATTGAAAGTTCATCCACTGATTACAACACTTGCTTATTGTATTTTAAATCAAGTTCAGCAAGCATTTTGACAATGGAAAACACAGTTATATTCTCTGCCAAATCATCACAGGAATTTTCTCTAGTCCCTTTCACAAAGCAGTGTACATTCCCCACTTTTGCATCAAAACAAAGGTCTTTACTTCCACATCTCCTTCAGCAATTCTGTCATCAAAACTCTCACAAGGTTGGTCTGTTAAGTCCGTATTCCCATCAAAATGGCTTTCATTGCCCAAAGTTCTCCACATTTTTCCAACAAAACAGTTTACAAAGCCAAAAAAACCCACATTGTAGCATTACCATACTTTTGATAGCAAATTTTCTCATTATCACTGAACATTTCGTTTTTAGGTACAAAATACTCTTAATCTCAAAGAAATATTCAACTTCCCATTACCATTGGGAAAGTACCATTCTTTCATTGCTATGAGACAAAATTCAGAACTTAAGAAGAAAAATAACTTGATGTTATAGGGAGATATCTTTAGCTTATGGTTCCAGAATGTCATAGCAGAAGCACAGCTAGAAGGCAGAAGCAGAAGGCTGGTTCAGATCACTGCAGTCATCATGGGAACAAAGAGATAAAGAGAAAACAGGGAGGAAGCATGGGTGTACTTACAAACCTCATGGTCTACCTCCTGTGATGTTATTTCTTCCAGCAAGTCACCACTTTCCAAAGGTGACAAAAGCTTCTCACACATTAGCATCACCTAAGAATGCAAACATTTAATCCTGTGGGGGCCAATTCTTATTCAAACCATAACATAGCACAACTGCAGCATGACTGCTAGGGACTCTCCAACCATTTTGCAATTGAACTTGAGACTTGTTTTACAGAAGAGTATTCATGCTTGTTAATTTTTTTGTCTGCCTCATTTCCTATCATTTCACATAAACAGACTTATTTCTTTTGTTCAGAAAAGATCTTTTATTTCTTAATTAGTTTTACAAGCATATTGAATATGAATCCCTGTTTCCCTTTGTTCCTCTCCCTCCCAATCCCCTCCCTTCTGTTTCTTTTTTTTATTTCCACTCATACAAACTTAAAAGGTACTCTAGTGTCTCTAAAGCTTTAAGGTGCATTGTTAAGTTATTTATTTCTGATGTTTCCTTTTTTTTGATGTAGGCATTAAGAGCTATGAATTTACCTCTTAGGAGAGCTTTCATTATGTCCCAGAGATTTTGTAAGTTGTATTTTCATTATCTGTTTGCTTTCAGGAAATCTTGAATTTCCTTTTTAAATTCTTCCTGAATCCAATTCTCATTCAGCATCATAGTGTTAAGTTTCCAAGAGTTAGTGTATTTTCTATTGTTTGTTGTATTGTGGATGTCCAGCTTTAGGCTGTGGTGGTCTGATAGGGCACAGGCTGGAATTTCAACTTTCCTGTATATGTGGAGATTCGTTTTATGTCCCAATATGTGATCTATTTTGAAGAATTTCCGTGTGCTGCTGAGAAAAATGTGTATTTTTTGGTGCGTGGATGAAAAGTTTGATAGAGATCTGTAAGGTCCATTTCAGCAAGGATTTGACTAAGTTCCAAAGTGTCTCTGTTAAGCTTTTTACCTGTTGATATATCCCATGTTGAGGGGGCGGTGTTGAAATACCCAAGAATTATCATTTTGGGGTTGATTTCTCACTTTAGACATTGTAAGGTTTGCTTAATGAATTTGGGGGGGTCCGTATTGGGTGCACATATGTTGAGTATTTTGAAGTCTTCCTGGTGAATTGTACCTGTGACTAAAATGTAGTATCCATCTGTGTCTCTTATGATTTTTTTTTGGTTTGAAGTCCACTTTGTCCGACCGCATAATGGTTACCCCTGCCTGTTTCTTTTTTTTTTAAACATTTTTTATTATTATTTCCGCTCATACAAACTTAGTAGGTACACTGGTTCCCTCCCTCCCTCCTCCTCCCCCAATCCCCTTGCTCCCCTGCCTGTTTCTTGGTTCCATTAGCTTGCAGAATTTTGGACCAGCCTTTTATTTTTAGGATGTGCCTATCTCTTGTGGTGAGATGAGTTTCCTGCAGGGAGCAGATTGATGGGTTATGATTTTTAATCCAAGTTTGTAATCTGTGTCTCTTGATCAGTGAGTTATTTCCATTAACATTTTATGTTATAATTGAGAAACTATTTTTAATTCCAGACTTTTTTATGTTTATTGGCTTTTGTAAGTGTATTTTTTTGCTTTTAAGTTTTGTTGGTATTGTACTTCCCTTCTGTCCTACTGGATATGTTTGTTTTTTTCTTCAAGATTGAGTATCATTTCTTGCATTTTTAAGGCCTGATTTGATGGACATATATCCCTTCAAGTTGTCTTTGTGCTGGAAAATTTTTCTTTCTCCCTCAATGATGTTGGATAGTTTTGTGGGGTATATCAGCCTGGATTGACATTTTTGCTCATTCAATAGTTGAACTATGTCTCTCCAAGCTCTTCTTGCTTTTACTGTTTCCATTGAAAAGTCATTTGTTATTTTAATAGGTTTATCTTTAAAAGTGACTTTTTTTTCCCTTGAAGATCTCAGCACCATTTCTTTATCTTGAATGTGGAGTGTTTTAACTATTATTTGCCTTGGCGAGTTTCTATTTTGGTCATATCTGTTTGGGGTGTGGAATGCCTCTTATATTTGGATGGGCATCTCTTTTTTAGGTGAAGAAAGTTTTCCTTGAGGATATTTTGAAAAATTTCCTCAGGTGTGGTATTTTGGGATTCTTGCTCTGGTATTCCATGAATACGCATGTTAGGCTTCTTCAGGGTGTCACATCACTCTTGAATATTTCTCTCGAGTTTCTTTTTGGCTTTAACAACCTCTTCCATTGAGCTGGTTAATTCTCCCACTTTGTTTTCAAGGTCTGAAATTCTATTTTTGGCTTTGTTAGTTCTGCTGAGGAGACTCTCTGTTGAGTTCTGGGTTGAAGATAACTTGTCTTTTAGTTCAGTTTTAAACTCTGCTTGAGTCTGTTTATCTGCTCTATGCCTATTTTTGTTTCTTGATCTGTTTTTCTCAACTCCTCCAAGTGTTTGTTGTATTCTTCTTCAAAGTGGTTGATGTGGTTATTTAATTCCTCCCGGATTTCCTCTTTAATTGTATCGATCATGGTAATGATCATGTTTTGAAAGACGTTATCTTGGGTCAGGCTTTTTTGGCCAAAATCTGTGAATTTGTTCTGGTTGGAGTCTATCATTATGGGATTAATTCCTTCAGTGGGAGATTTGTTTTCTTGGGTTTTGTTTCTCATGAATTTTCACTTTGACTTGGGCTTTGTCGTTTGAACTCATAAGACCTTCTTTCAATTTCTTTGTGTTTTTCACTAAACTGAATTAGTTCCTGGAGCAGCTCCTGCTCCAGCTGTCTGGCAGGAGGAGCTGGGACTAGTGGGTTGCCTGGGGTTTGGGGGTGAGCAGGGGGTCCTTACCTAGGTTGTGGTGTGTCCTGGCTGGACTGCGCACATCCTGGGCGGGTGGGGAAAGCGGATACTTGCCTTCTGCTTATCAACCCATCCCACTCCCTCCTAACCTTCTCCTATCCTTCTGTGTTCTCTCTCTCTCTCTCTCTCTCTCTCTCTCTCTCTCTCTCTCTCTGTCTCCTCTACTCTTTTGGTTTCAGGCATCTATTCATGCATACTACTTGCAATCCAACAAAAGCCTATTGTTTAAGAGTTTATAGGGTAATGAAGGGATAATTGCAATCATTGTTTATCTAAATGGTCACTTTGTCAAAATGCCTTCTAAATACATTTGCAATTGCATTTTCTCTGCTCTCAACATTGTGAAAAAAAGTTTCTCTTACTCTGGGCAGTGGCTGATATATGAACTGATGCCTTTTTGTCTAATAAGATACATATATCAAGTTGAAAATGGACAGCTGAGTCTTAAAAATTTGTGAATATTAGAACTTAAACTCAGAAAAAGCTTTCACGAAACTGGAAAATTGCCTTATTAGCTAGAAAAAATCTAGTCCATGGTGGGTAGAAATGTCAGAAGTTTGGCATATTTTATCATAATTAGTGTAGACTTGTAGTCTATCAGTAGAGACGTTTGCCCCTCCCTCTGTAGTGCCTGTAATTACAGTGTGGCCTGTTCACTTGTCCCTTAGTATTTTTATGAACTCTCCTGCTAAACCGTAATATAACTTACAATGAGAATCATGAGCAGGTATAAAACCATTTGTTCCCTAAATTGTTTGGTCATGAATTTATCAGCAATATTAACACAAATTCTAACATTGGTCAAAATGATTAGAATAGTAAATAGTAGTGAAATATATTTAAATCCCCTTCAGGATTTTGAGAAAATAGCAGAAATGAGATGGAGCAAATGTAAGAGCCACTGTTTGTAGCTGAGGAACTATTGACCACTAATGTTTACATTGAGAGGGATGGTTACCCTTAGAGGGATATGTGCTCACAGGTGGGTAGTCACAAAGCATTGCACACAGGTCACATCTACGTATCAGTAAGAAAATAATGTCCAGAATTTTTTTTTCATCATCTTCCCTGTGACCTCTGAGTTTACTAGTTTGTCCAAAAGTATCTGTTGAACAACAATCTTGGTATAGATTTGTATTTTCATGGACTAGACAAAATCACAACCTAGAACAGATGCAAAAATTTTACTTAATTAAAACATCCCTGCTATTAGTCTTAAGTGTATGAAAATTGAAAATGACTCAATTAGTATTCCATTGAAATATGATAAATGTTGTTGAACATCAATATATGTAATTTATCTTCAACAAATTCATCTTTTGGAAAATTGATCTTTAATGGGACAAGTGTCTAATTGGTACTCCATATTTGAACCTCTCTTCACTGTAGACTCTTTCCACAACATGTCCTCTATCCATAGGACTGAAATTCCTACCATTGTGAAAACATTAATTCTATTTGGTTATGAAGATTCCAACACCATTAACATAATAGCCGAAGTGACATAAAGTAGATCCTTCATCAAGGGTTGTTAACCATGTGGAAAATAAAGTTCATTCACAATAAACATGTGTAACTGCTTCAGCCCTGGAAACAAAAGAGGGCAAACACCCTACTCCTCAGGTAAGGTCCCTAGACTATACCCCAACCCCAAGTAACCTGTGCACTCCACCAGCAGCCAGTCTGCTCCAGCACTGTGGATGGCCCCTAGGCCATGCCACAGGACTCAGGTGATATTTGCGCCACACTAGACACTATGTCCTGCTGACCCGAACCTGGACCATGGCAGACTTCCTGCTCCTCAGGGCAGAATCCTAGCTCCTCAGAATTCAACAGAGTCCAGAGAAAACCCAAGCAAAGCTTTAAGGACAAGCATCATACATCTCAAGCCCTCTAAAGTCATCCTATCACATGGGAGAGAATCTTCACATCCAGCTCAAAGATAAGTACCATCTTGTTCCTCTCAAATATTAGTCATTGAAGTTTAACTTTTCCATATAGACACCCAAAAAACTCATACAACTTCAGGGACTATACCATTCAAACTCACATATCACCAAGGAAGTAAACCAAAAAAGTGCACTATCATACTTCTATTCACACCCTGTTATTCAATCCTTACTTAATTGATATACTAACAGTCTAATAGCCTCATCTAGGAAATAACACCAATACCAGAGAAGTGTACCCAACTCATAAGCAAAAATTAGTAATAACTGCTCAAGTGTTGTAATACTGTCTAATTCAGTTCAGTAAAAAACAAACAGAAACAAAAAGAAGGCCTTAAGAGATAAAACAAAAATGTCCAGGTCACAGAACAAATACACAAGAAACATAAACCAACAATTCAAATATCCTACCAAAATAATTACGCCCCAATGATAGATTCCAACCAAAACAAACTCACAGAAAATAGACAAGAAAGCTATACCCAAGAGAATAATTTTCAAAGCCTCATCTTTATAGGATCAATACTATGAAAGAGGAAATCAGGGAGGAGTAAAATAACTGCATCAACCACTTTGGACAGGAACACAACAAGCACTTGGAAGAGATGAGAAAAGCAGTTGAAGAAAAAAAAATAGACGTAGAGCAGTTAAAACAATCTCAAGCAGAGTTTACAATATAACTAAAAGATGGGGTATCTCAACCCAGAACTCAACAGAGAGTCTTCTCAGCATAACTAATGAAGCAGAAAATAAAATATCAGATTGTGGAGACAAAGTAGAAGAACTAACCAGCTCAATGGAAGAGGTTATGAAAGCCAAAAAGATAATTGTGAGGAACATTTAAAAGATATAGGACATCTTGAAGAAGTATAACATGCACATTCACAGAACACCAGAACAAGAATTCCAAAATAACACACTTGAGGAAAATTTTCAAATTATCATAAAGGAATACTTTCCTCATCTAAAGAAAGAGAGGCCCATCCAAACACAAGAGTCATTCCACAGCCCAAACAGGTATGACAAAAATAGAAAGTCACCACTGCAAATAACAGTCAAAATGCTATACATACAAGACAAAGAAAATGTGTTGAAAGTTTCAAGGTAAAAACAAAAAGTCACTTTTAGAGGTAAAACTATTAAAATAATAAATGATTTTTCAGTGGAAACAGTAAAAGCAAGAAGAGCTTGGAGACAACAATCCTGAGTAATAAAAACTCTGCTGGAGTTATAACCATACCAAATCTTAATCTATACTGCAAATCAGTAGTAATAAAAAACAGCCTGGATCTGGGTCCAAAATAGACATGTAGATAAATGGATAAGGGCTAAAGTTTTAGATATAAACCCACACTAGGATCCTTAGAAGCAAGGGATTAACAGTCACAATAGTGTTCCCATACTAAAGGGGAGCATAAATAAGGGCTCTAGGCAATGTTACTGAGTCCTTTCACCTCATCAGAGAGGAGGATCCAGAGGGAAGTTTGACATGCACACTAAAGGATGCACTAGGGAATGGGAGGGAGGAAAGGGAAAGCACTGGGAAAAAGGAAGTTAGGAAGGTGAAAGGAAGTTAGGGAGGTGAAAGGAAGTTAGGGAGGTGAAAGGAAGGGGGAAAGGGGGGTGCAAAGAGGACTGGGGAGAGGGGGAAGGAGGGAGGGGACCAGGATACCTATTAAGTTTGTATGTTGAGAAAAAATAATAAATAAACATTAAATATATGGGCCTGGAATTCAAAAGAAACTTTTCCAGGAACGAAATTAAAATGTCCAAGAAATATCTTAAAAATGCTCCACGTCCTTAGCCATCAGGGAAATGCAAATCAAAACCTCCCTGAGATATCATCTAACCCTGTCAGGATGACAAAAATCCACAATACAAGCAGCACAAAATGCTGGAGAGGATGTGGAGAGGAGGGAACACTTTTGCATTGCTTCAGGGAATGCAGGCTTATGTAAGCACTCTGGCAATCATTCTGGAGATTTTTTTTAAAAAGTTAAAGATTTAAATGCCAAACAACCCTATTATAACAATTCTGGGAATACTTCCCCATAAAGCAAAAACTCACCATGACACAACACAACCATGTTCATAGCAGCACTGTTTATGATAACAAAGTCATGGAATCAACATAAATGCCCAAGAGTTGACAAGTGGATAAGGAAAATGTGGTACATTTATACACTTGAATACTAGTCATCCCTCACAATAGATGAATTAATGCAATTTGCCAGGAAATGGATGGAATTAAAAAATATTTTGAGTGAAGAATCCCAAACCCAGAAAAATAGACACTGTATATATTCACTAACAGGTGGATCCTAATACCAAACCCATGTAATGACATATTAAAATACTTACAGTAATCCAGTAATCTCAAAGACTATTAATACAAGGTAAGGGGAAGGAGCCCCCTCTCCAGAAATAAGGAGAGAGGAGATCATGCTTCATAGAGAAAATAGGTCACCATCAAGTATTGCATGTAAGTGGGGAGACATTTGGTGAAGCTCACTCTCATGTTCCTTTTTGGTCACTTGGGACTAAGGAGATTTGATATCACCAATCAGGGAGGGTATAGGGACTGGCAGATAGATGGTAACCATTCTGCAAATGGGATGCTGACTCTCACCTCACTGTTATCTGCTACTCCTATTCCATCTAATTTTGAATTTCCTCTTATAGTAAGATCTTCATTTAAACAGCTTTTTATCTTTGGTTATGAGGTGACCTCCAATACCAATCAGAATGAGCTAAAGGGTGGTGCAGGAACAGCAAAACTGAAAACAACAACAAACCATAGTACAGAACACCAAAGATCGTGCATTGATCAATTGGAACCAGACCAGCCAAATCTCTCCCCATCATTAATCTCAGGGAAATTTGTGGAAGACAAGGCAGCAAAATTGTAAGAGCCTAAAGATGGGGAGGACCAACCACATGCAAGATACTCAACACAAGTTAACACCACTGTAGCCATAGTTGGACTTTGCATGATCTGCACAATGATTGACAGGTCCACACAGGGTCTAGCACAGATCACAGGCACTAGGATCCTTAGAAACAATGGATTAACAGTTATAATATAGTTCCCATACTAAGGGGGAGCCCATTGATGAGGGGACTCTGGGCTATGCCACTGAGTCCTTACACCAAACTGGAGTGTAGGACTCAAAGGGAACTTTTGCGTTCAAACAGGGGTTTGCTCCAGTGGATGGAAAGGGGGAAGGTGCAGGCACTGGGAGAAAGAGAGGGAGGGGATTGAAAGAAAGCAGAAAGCTGGAGGGTGCAAGGGTGACTGGGGAAGGGTGGAGGGAGGGAGAGAACTGGAGTACCTATACAGCTTGTATGATTGGCAGAAAAAGAAAGAAAAGAAAGAAAGAAAGAAAGAAAGAAGAGAAAGAAAGAAAGAAAGAAAGAAAGAAAGAAAGAAAGAAAGAAAGAAAGAAAGAAAGAAAGAAAGAAAGAAAGAAAGAAAAAATATATAATGGGGGATAGCAAGTGATAAACGGACAAAATGCATTTGCAAGTCTTCACAGTATCAGGATAGACTAGAAGTAGTGGAAGGACGTGTGTTGCATACTTTCTGGAAAGCAGGAGAAAGAAGTCTGCCACAAGCTCTAAACTAGTTCTTTCCTCCTTGGGAGTTTCAGTCAAGACAAGGCTATCTATTAAATATTTGCTTGAAACAAACAAACTAGTCCTAGAAAAAATAGCTAATCTAATTGTTATTTAGAATAATTTAAATTCTTTAGAAAAATTTCAACATAAAATAGTAATTTAATAATAATTTATTTTAAATTTTTTTGTTATCTCTGCTAATACAAACTTAACAGGTAGAGAGGTACCCTCCCTCCCTCCACCTCCCCCTGATCCCGCAGTTCCCCCTCACCTCCCCCCTTCCTCCCCATCCCCCAGTGCCTCCCCCCATTCCCAGTGCATCCTTTAATGTGCATGCCAAATTCTCCTCTGGGTCCTCCTCTCTGATGAGATGCAAGGACCCAGGGGCATTTCCCAGAACCCTTTCCTGTATTCCCCATAAGCTTAGGAATACTACTGTGACCAGTCAGTCCATAGCCTCGAAGGATTCTAGAGCCTTTACTCCATGCTAGACTTTGTGGGGTAAAAAATGTATTGGACATTGCGCAGGTCATGCAAATTCCTATTATGATTGCTTCAGCCCTAACTTGTGTAGAATATCTTGCATATCATTATTCCTCCCATCCTTGTGCTCTTATAATCTTACCGCCCCCTCTTCCACAAATTTCCCTGAGCTTCAGGATGGGGAGAGATTAGACTTGCCTAGTTCCAAGTGGTTGATATAGAGTCTCTGATGTTCTGAATTATGGTTTGTTGATTTTTTTTTCAGTTTTGCTGTGCCTGCAATGCCCTTGGCTCTATCCAGATGGGTATTGGATTGGCCAGAGATAAAGACCTGTTAGAGTCTTGTTATAAGAGTATATTCAAAGGTAGATGGAATAAAAGTAGGAGACTGCGGTAAGAGAGGGGTCAATCACCCATTTGCAAAATGGTTACTTTCTAACTGCCAGCCTATATGCCCTCCCCTTCTGGTGAGATCATACCCCAACAGTTGCAAATGATCAGGAAGGAAAGTCTGTGAACTTAACCAGATGTCTCATTACTTACTTGCAGTCTTTGATGGTGGCCTATTTTCTCTGCTGTTAACATGGTCCCCTCACTCCTTTTTTCTAGTGGGGCCCTCCCTCCTCTTGATAATCTTTGCAATTACTGTAGGTATTATGGAGACTTGTCTTTGAGTGTCTCTAAGTGGATTTGGTACTAGGATCTATCTATTAAGGAGTACATACTGTGCTTAACTTTCTGTGTCTGAGATAATTCATTCAATATAATTGTTTCTAATTCCATCCATTTCCCAGAAAATTGCATTAATTCATCATTTCTGATGGCCGAGTAGTATTCCATTGTATAAATGTACCACATTTTCCTTATCCACTTGTCAACTGTTGGACATTTGGGCTGATTCTATGACTTTGCTATTGTAAACAGTGCTGCTATGAACATGGTCGTGCTTGTGCTATCAAGGTGAATTTTTGCTGTATGGGAGGTGATTCCCAAAAGTGGAACAGCAGGATCATATGGCATTTCAATCTTTAACTTCTTTAAGTAAGCCAGAAGGCTTGCCAGAGTGGTTGTATGAGTCTGCATTCCCACCAGCAATGTAGGAGAGTTCCCCTCTGTCCACATCCTCTCCAGCATTTGGTATTGATTGTTTTGTTGATTTTTGCCATCCTGACCTGGGTGAGATGATATTTCAGGGAAGTTTTGATTTGCATTTCCCTGATGGCTAAGAATGTGGAGCATTTTTTAAGATATTTGTTAGACCTTTCAATATTGTCCCTAGCATAGTTTTTTTTTTAAAGTCCAAAGCCCATTTTTTAATTGGTCTATTTGTTTCCTTGGTGTTTCGTTTTCTAAGTTCTTTGTGCACTCTGGATAATAGAGCTCGATCAGATATGTGGTTAGTGAAGATTTCCTCCCACTCTGTGGATTGCTTTGTGCTTGAGATACAATCTCTTTATCTGAACAAAAGCTCTTTAATTTCACAAGATCCCATCTGTTGAGTGTTGTTTGTAGTGACTGTGCTATTGGATGTCCGTTTAGGAACTGTTGGGCTAGCCCAATCAGCTTGAGGGAGTTCCCTACCCTTTCAACTATGGTTTTTATATTCTCTAGCCTTATATCAAGGTCCTTGGTCCATATGGAATGAATTCTTGTACACGGTGACAAGTATGGGTCCAGTTTTAATCTTCTGCGTGTGGATATCCAGTTTTGCCAGCACCATTTGTTCTTTTTCCATTGGATTTTTTGAGCCTCTTTGTCAAAGATCAAATGGCTGTAGTTGTGTGGGCTTATATCTGGGACTTCCATCCTTATCTTTGATGTGTGTGTCTATTTTGGAGCCAGTACCAGACTGTTTTTACAACTATGGATTTGTAATGTAGACTAAGGTGTGGTAGAGTAATACTTCCAGCAGTGTTTTTGTTTCCCAGGATTGTTTTTGCTCTCCTGTGTCTTTTGTGCCTCCATATGAATTTAGAGATTATTTGGTCAACTTCTTTAATGAATTGCTTTGGGATTTTAATTAGTATAATATTGAATCTGTATATTGCCTTTGGTAGGATGGTCCCTTTTACGATATTGATTCTGCCAATCCAGGAACATGGGAGATGTTTCCACCTTCTGGTGTCTTCTGCAATTTTTTTCTTTAGAGTTTTAACATTTTCTTTTTTTTTAAACATTTCTTATTATCTCTGCACATACAAACTTAATAGGTACACCGTTTCCCTCCCTCCCTCTTCCTCCCCCTGACCCCTCTAAGAGGAGGTTTTAACGTTTTCATTACAAAGTTCTCTTACTTCCTTGGTCAAGTTTATATCAGGGTATTTCATTTTTTTCAGGGCTATAGTATATGGGATTGTTTCTCTCAGGGCTTTTTCACTTCTTTCATTCTGTGCATATAGGAAGGCCACTGATTTTTGTACATTTATTTTTTATCCTACCACCCTGTTGAACTGCTGTATTAATTCCAGGAGCTTCCTGGTGGAGTTTTTGGGAATACTCAGATATAAGATCATGTCATCTGCAAATAGATATATCTTGCCTTCTTCCTTGCCGATTTGAATCCCTTTTATGTCCCTTTCTTGTCTTACGGCGTCAGCTAAGACTTCAAGTACAATATTGAATGTGAGAACCAGTTCCAACTCATGCATCCATTCACTCACTCAAACACACATCTGCTGGCTGTGATGAAAGCAGGTTCCAGCCATCCCCACCTCCGCCTCTACCCCCAGAGACTCGGCAGAGGACAGGGAGATTGTCAGAAGCAGATCTCAATTTATTGGGGGGAGAAAAGGAACTTTTATAGACAAAGGCCACCAAGGAGCGAAATAGGCATCCAATTGTATCACAAGGTCAAGACATCCTACAGGTGCTAATGGTCAAGTTCAATGTCACTCAGCACAGAGGGCAGGTAGATACCTGAAAGCCAATTAGGGCTCTCTGTGAAGTGATCAGGTTATGCCCAAGACCCTTGCCCTCAGCACCATCTTTAGTTCCATGTGCTCAGCCATGCCCTGGGGCAGATCCTGGGTGGGCCCAACATCTCCCCCTTTTCTTTTTGTAAGAGACGGTTCAGGAGGCTACTTGTGATCGAGCAGACCAAATGGTCTTGAGTGACTGTGCCTGTCATAGGCATGAAAAAAACCTCCCACCATGATCTGACACGTCATGGAATCTTGTAATCTCCAGGTATAATATTACAAGTCCTGTCATAGGTTGATCCATGGGCAGGCTTCCACTTGCCTGTCTCTGGCTTCCAGTCCTCTGTATGATGGCTTTACCAACCTTGGGGGTTTGAGCCGTATTTAAAGGCCTGTATCGCACATTGGACATGTACTGCATTTGACAAGTTAGCTAGACCGGAGAGATTTTTCCACTGGGCAGGAGTCATGCATATGGCAGAGAAGACAGGTTGGCATCAGCACCAGGCATGGCAGCACGTGACTTTTTTGGGGGTGTGGCAGGGATGTTCAAGGGCCATAGGCGCCTGTAGCGTGGTCTCAATGATGGAACACTGCTGAAAGATATGCTGAAAAACCACTTAAGCAATATAGTTATTAAAAGAACAATTTTTCTAGATGCTAGGTCAAACCCAGATCTACTCCATCCAGGCAAGGTATCAATCAGGCCTATAAGGATCACAGTTAACATCTTCCTTGAGCACACCGTGGATAGTTTCTGAAAGAGAAAAGCAAAGAAAACTGCCCCAAGGGCTTTTTGTCCCTTGGTTTAGCTTGTTAGTCTGGGGATGATTCTTTTGGGTCTCCTTCAGGAGAATCCTCCTGTGGATAGAATTTAAGATTCCTTGCTGGAATCCAAATCGGGGAAGACTCCCCAATTGGGAAGACACATCCAAATCTTCTTCCTGTAGTGATCAAGGGATCCAGTCCCCAATGCCCAGTTAGGGGGTCCTTCCTACGCACCTTAACAGAAGGTTTGGTGGATAGGCTTCCCCAGTGTTTTTGGAATCTCAATTTAAGTTGTCATTTTTTGGAAATTTAAAATTTAAAATGTTGATGGTAAATAATTCCAACCCCAGCTGTTGGTGCGGGCTTACTCCCCCTTTTTGTTTTTGTAATTGGGCCTTTAAATATTGGTGATTACTTTTAACAATTTCCTGTCCTTCAGATCGAATTTTGATCTATAGTCTCTTTTTTAATGAAGCCCTCTGTGGCACCCAGGGCATGGAGTTGTAGGGGGATTAGCTGCTCCTACTTCCCTCAGCTTCCCTTCCTCACCCTGGGGACATTCCCTCCTGAAATGTCCCACCTGGCCACAACTAAAACAAACTCCAATTGACTTGTTTTGAAGTCTATTTTCTCACATATTAGAAGTGCTATTCATGCTTCTTTCCTTGTTCCATTAGTTTGGAATACATTTGGCCAACCTTTCACCCCAAGATTGTAAGTATACTTCATGGCAAGATATGTTTTTTGAAGGCAAAAATTCATGCATGTGATTTTTTAAACCATATTTGTAGCCTATGTTTCTTGATTAGAGAGTTAAGTCTTTTAAAGTCTTAAAACTCCTGATTAGAGAGTTAAGACTTTTAAAGTTTTTTTTAAAAAGACTGGTGTGAGTTCCTCTCATTTTCTGAATTTTGTCATTTTTTCACATGTATATTTCTTTGCTTATTAGAGTGTTGGCATTAATTGTCCCTTCTATCCTCCTGGGTATTTTGATCCTTTTCTTCAGACTTGAGTATTTTTTCTAGTATCTTCTACAGGTGTGGATTAATGATCATGAAGACCTTCAAATTATTCTTATCTTGGAATTTTTTCCTTTCACTTTCAGTCATGAATGATAGGGTTGATGGGATTATAGAAGCTGTCCTGGCTTTTACTGGTTCTATTGAAAATTTCGCTGATATTGTAGATAGTCTTACCTTTAAATGTGACTTGGTTATTCTCTCTTGAGGCTCTCAAAACATCCTCTTTGTACTCTATGTGAAATGTTTTGACTATTTCTTTTCATGAAATGCAGTTGACTGCATTTGCACTGACTTGCACTTACATGGGATCTCTTTCCTAGATGTGAAACATTATCATTTATGATAAGGTGAAAAATTTCTCCTGTTGAGATATTTTTGGATTTCCTGTTCTGAGATTATATGAATGTAAAGGATTGGCCTCTTCAAGTTGTCCTGAGCATTCATGTATTTTCAACTTCTATTTTTAAAGTATATTTTAATTTATTTCTGACATTCTTTCTATACAGGATTCTTTTTTTTTTATTTCCACTTATACAAACTTAACAGGTACACGGGTCCCCTCTCTCCCTCCAACCTCCCACCGCCTATGCCCCCCTCCCCTCCCCACTCCCTTCCCGTCCCCCAGTGCCTCCCCCTCCTATCCCCGGAGCATCCTTTAATGTGCATGCCAGACTCTACTCTGGGTCCTCCTCTCCGATGAGATGCAAGGATCCAGTGGCATTTCCCAGAACCCTTTCCTGTGTTCCCCTTAAGCATAGGAACACTATTGTGGCTGTCATTTCCTTGCCTCAAAGGATCTTGGTGCCTTTAGCAAATGCTAGACTTTGTAGGGTCAATAGTGTGTTGGACATTGCGCAGGGCATGCAAAGTCCAATTATGATTGCTTTGGACCTAACATTTGTGGAGTATCTTGCATATCATTGCTCCTCCCATCCTTGTGCTCTTACAATCTTATCGCCCCCTCTTCCACAAATTTCCCTGAGCTTCAGGATGGGGAGAGATTAGGCTGGCCTAGTTCTAGGTGGTTGATATAGAGTCTCTGAAGTTCTGGATTATGGTTTGTTGATTTTTTTCCAGTTTTGCCACTCCTGCAATGCAATGCCCTTCACTCCATCCTTATGGCCAGAGATAAAAAGCTGTTAAACTAGTGTCTTGTTATAAGAGTATATTCAGTGGTGGTAGATGTAATAAAAATAGGAAACCACAGTGATGGAATGGTCAATCACCCATTTGCAAAATGGTTACTTTTTATCTGCCAGACTATATGCCGTCCCCTTCTGGTGAGATTGCACCCCATCAGTTGTAAGTGATCAGGAACAAAAGTCTGTGAACTTAACCAGATGTCTCATTACTCACTTGCAGTCCTTGATGGTGGCCTATTTTCTCTGCTGTAACATGTTCCCCTCTCTACTTGTTTCTGGTGTGGCCCTCCTTCCCCATCCCTCCTGTTCATAATCCTTTTTTTTATTTCTTCTTTAAAAAATATTTTATTTAGTTATTCCTTGAGTGAGAGAGAGAGACAGAGACAGACGAGGCATGCATGTGTCCCATACACGTGTGGAAACCAGAGGAGAGAAGTCAGGTCCCTCCTTCCCATCTTGTGGGTTCCAGGGATCGAACTCAGGTCTGTTCATAATCCTTGCAATTACTGTAGGTATTACAGAGATTTATCCTTGAGTGTCTCTAGGTGGGTTTGGTACTAGGAGCCACCTATTAGGGAAAGGAAGAAGTCACTATATTTATATTTGCAGATGACATGATCATTTACCTGAGATCCTAAAAGTTCCACCAGGGAACATATGGCACTTAATTTTCTGGGTCTGGGATACTTCACTTAATATAATTGTTTCTAATAACATACATTTCCTGGCAAATTCCATTAATTCATCATTTTTGATGGCTGAGTAGTACTCCATTGTATAGATGTACCACAGTTTCCTTATCCACTCGTCAACTGTTGGGCATTTGGGTTGATTCCTTTACTTTGTTATTGTAAACAGTGCTGCTATGAACATGGTCGTGCTTGTACTATCAAGGTGAATTTTTGCTGTATGGGGGATTATTCCTAAAAGTGGAATCACAGGGTCATATGGCATTTCAATTTTTAATTTCTTTAAGAATCTCCAGATGGCTCGCCAGAGTGGCTGTATGAGCCTGCATTCCCAGCAGCAATGTAGGAGAGTTCCCTTCTCTCCACATCTGTTTTCAACTTCTTTAATGAAACAATTTTGCTATGCAATTTTGTCTGGTTGTGCTGATATTCAATTTTTTGCTTCACAAATTCGGTTGCTCAGATTCTCCATTGAGTTTTGGATTGTACTTACCTTGATTTTAATTTCAAGTTTAATCTCCCCATGGGATTATTTTTAATTGTTCTATGCTTACTTTTGTTTCTTCAGTTACCTTTTTCCTCTCATCCAGGTGCCTATAATTTTCTTGCTCATATTTGTTCACACAATTATTCATCTCTTCTACTTCCTCTCACATTTATTTAATCATTTTATGATCAAGATTTGAAAATCATTAATTTAATTGTTGATTTCTTGTGTAAAATCCAAGAGGTTATTTTTTTCTTGCCGCTAGATTTTGGGGGGTCATTCAAATGTTAGCCATTGTACAAGTCAGGCAATATCCAATCCTGGCTGCTGCAACCCTAAGTTATGTGGAGTATCTTGAATGTCGCCGACCCTGCTCATCTGTAGGCTTTTACAATATTGTTGCCTCCTCTTCTGCAAGATTCCCTGAGCTTAAGGATGGGGAGAGACTTGCCTGGTCTGGTTCCAGGTGAATAACGTAGTATCTTTGTTGTTCTGAATTACTGTTTGTTGTTCTTTTCAGTTTTGCTTTTCCTGCATTGCTCTTGGGTGTATCCTCATTGGTATAGAATGTCCCTTCCTAACCAAGGAAAAAAAACTATATAAATTAAGATATTAATCATAAGAGGAGACTAAAAGTTAGATGGAAGAATAGGAATAGAAAAAAACAGTGAGAGTAGGGGGTCAGTGTCCCATTTGCCAGATGGTTACAATCTATCTTCCAAGCCCTATATCTTCCTGATTGGTGAAATAAAACCTACTTATTTGCAAGTGACAAGAAAGTGAAATTAAAGTGAACTACACCAGATGTCTTGCTACTTACATGCAAAACTTGATCATGGAGTATATTCTCTACTGAAGCATGGTTCAATATATGCAAATCAATAAATGTAATCCTTCATATAAATTAATTGAAAGTCCAAGACCACATGATACTCTCAATAGATGCAGAAAAAGCTTTTGACAAGATCCAATCATTTTATCATCAAAACCCTAGAGGAAGTTGGAATGGAAGGACCGTATCAATATAATATACAGCTTCTCTACAACAAGTCAACAGCAAGGATTATGGGGAAAAATTTTGTCCAGTCTCACCACTTCTATTCAATATTGCACTTCAAATCTTAGCAGAGGTATAAGCAAAAGAGGGAGATAAAAGAGATTCAAATGGGAAAGGAAGAAGTCACTATATTTATATTTGCAGATGACATGATCATTTACCTGAGATCCTAAAAGTTCCACCAGGGAACATATGGCACTTAATTTTCTGGGTCTGGGATACTTCACTTAATATAATTGTTTCTAATAACATACATTTCCTGGCAAATTCCATTAATTCATCATTTTTGATGGCTGAGTAGTACTCCATTGTATAGATGTACCACAGTTTCCTTATCCACTCGTCAACTGTTGGGCATTTGGGTTGATTCCTTTACTTTGTTATTGTAAACAGTGCTGCTATGAACATGGTCGTGCTTGTACTATCAAGGTGAATTTTTGCTGTATGGGGGATTATTCCTAAAAGTGGAATCACAGGGTCATATGGCATTTCAATTTTTAATTTCTTTAAGAATCTCCAGATGGCTCGCCAGAGTGGCTGTATGAGCCTGCATTCCCAGCAGCAATGTAGGAGAGTTCCCTTCTCTCCACATCTGTTTTCAACTTCTTTAATGAAACAATTTTGCTATGCAATTTTGTCTGGTTGTGCTGATATTCAATTTTTTGCTTCACAAATTCGGTTGCTCAGATTCTCCATTGAGTTTTGGATTGTACTTACCTTGATTTTAATTTCAAGTTTAATCTTCCCATGGAATTATTTTTAATTGTTCTATGCTTACTTTTGTTTCTTCAGTTACCTTTTTCCTCTCATCCAGGTGCCTATAATTTTCTTGCTCATATTTGTTCACACAATTATTCATCTCTTCTACTTCCTCTCACATTTATTTAATCATTTTATGATCAAGATTTGAAAATCATTAATTTAATTGTTGATTTCTTGTGTAAAATCCAAGAGGTTATTTTTTTCTTGCCGCTAGATTTTGGGGGGTCATTCAAATGTTAGCCATTGTACAAGTCAGGCAATATCCAATCCTGGCTGCTGCAACCCTAAGTTATGTGGAGTATCTTGAATGTCGCCGACCCTGCTCATCTGTAGGCTTTTACAATATTGTTGCCTCCTCTTCTGCAAGATTCCCTGAGCTTAAGGATGGGGAGAGACTTGCCTGGTCTGGTTCCAGGTGAATAACGTAGTATCTTTGTTGTTCTGAATTACTGTTTGTTGTTCTTTTCAGTTTTGCTTTTCCTGCATTGCTCTTGGGTGTATCCTCATTGGTATAGAATGTCCCTTCCTAACCAAGGAAAAAAAACTATATAAATTAAGATATTAATCATAAGAGGAGACTCAAAGTTAGATGGAAGAATAGGAATAGAAAACAACAGTGAGAGTAGGGGGTCAGTGTCCCATTTGCCAGATGTTTACAATCTATCTTCCAAGCCCTATATCTTCCTGATTGGTGAAATAAAACCTACTTATTTGCAAGTGACAAGAAAGTGAAATTAGAGTGAGCTACACCAGATGTCTTGCTACTTACATGCAAAACTTGATCATGGAGTATATTCTCTACTGAAGCATGGTTCAATATATGCAAATCAATAAATGTAATCCTTCATATAAATTAATTGAAAGTCCAAGACCACATGATACTCTCAATAGATGCAGAAAAAGCTTTTGACAAGATCCAATCATTTTATCATCAAAACCCTAGAGGAAGTTGGAATGGAAGGACCGTATCAATATAATATACAGCTTCTCTACAACAAGTCAACAGCAAGGATTATGGGGAAAAATTTTGTCCAGTCTCACCACTTCTATTCAATATTGCACTTCAAATCTTAGCAGAGGTATAAGCAAAAGAGGGAGATAAAAGAGATTCAAATGGGAAAGGAAGAAGTCACTATATTTATATTTGCAGATGACATGATCATTTACCTGAGATCCTAAAAGTTCCACCAGGGAACTCATGGAATTAATACATAAGTTGATCAGAGTTGTAGTTTACAAAATAAACATGCAAAAATCAGTGGGCTTCCTATAGACCAAGGATTGAAAAAGTGAAAAAGTCCTAAGAGAAAAGTTTGCATTCATTAAAGCCCCTAAAAATGAAATATTTTGGTATAAATCTATCCAAAGGAATGGGAGACCTTTATAATGAAAACTTTAAAACTGTAAAGAAAGAAATTACAGAAAACGCCAAAAGATGGAGAGACCTCTCATGCTCCTGGATCAGCAGAATCAACATCATAAAAATCACCATCCTACCAAAAGCAATATTCAGATTCAATGGTACATCAATCAAAGCAATTCTTCAAAGAAATTGACCAAAAAAATCCTCAAAATTCATATGGAAGCACAAAAGGCCCAGGATAGCAAAAACAATTCTGAGTAACAAAAACAATGTTGGAGATATCACCATACCAAACCTTAATCTGTTCTATAAATCCATCTTAATAAAAACAACATGGGGGGCTGGAGAAGTGGCTCAGGAGTTAAGCCTCTGTCTTGCAGGCAGAAGGTCCTGAGTTCGGATCCATGACCCCACATATAGACACCGGGCGGAAGCAGAGGTGGCCTGCATTTCTGGTCCTGGTAGGGCGGAGCCTGTGAATCCCGGGGCAGAGTAAACAAGGAGGAGGTGGAAGTGTCCGTGGTTCTACACACACACACATGCATACACATACATACACACACTCACATATGCATGCACGCACAATTGAATAAATAATAAATAAAAATACAATTCTCTTTAAAAAAAAAAAACAGCAACAACATGGTACTGGCTCCAGAATAGATACATAGATCAATGGGTAAGCATTGAAGTACTAGATACAAGCCCACACAACTACAGACTTTTGATATTTGACAAAGGGGCCCAAAAATCTCAACAGAAAAAGAACAACATCTTCAACAAATGGTGCTGGCAAAACTTGATATCCACACATAGAAGATTAAAACTATATACCTATACTTGTCAACTGGCACAAAAACCAACTCCAAGTGTATCAAGGATGTGAATATTTGGCCAGATACTATAAAAAACCATAGTTGAAAGTGTACAGAACTCTCTCAAGCTGATTGAGCAAGGTGAACAATTCCTAAACAGAAATCCAGTAGCATAGACACCCAACAAATGGTATCTTATGAAATCTCTCAGATAGAGAGATTGTAAACTGAGCAAAATGGCAACCCAAAGAATGGGAGAAATCTTCACTAACCAAAAAGTTATTCTGATTGGAATCTGTCATTGTGAAGTCCATAATTTTTTCTCCCATATTTTATTTTTTCCTAGTCATACAAGTACAACAGTTATCTCTGTTTTCTCCTTCTCCTCTCCCCACCTGCATCATCCCCCATTTCACTCTCTCCCTTCCCTTTTCTTTTCACCCCCCTCCCTTACTCCCCCACTACTGTACCTCGCTCTTCCTCCCTCATGTCCCCTGAAGCATCCTTCTGTGTGAAAACTAATCCTCCCTCTGAGTCCTCCACCCTAGGAGGGTGGCATAGCCTGAAGCCTCTTTTAGGGCTCTTCCTTAGTATGGGAACTCTATTATGAATGTTTAATTCCTTGCTCTAAGCATCCTACTTCCTGGAGCTTTGTCCCCTATGATCCATGCTAGACTGGGGAGGGTCGTTGTCATGTCAAACATTGTGCAGGTCAGGCAAAGTAAAATTCTGGCTGTTGCAGCCCTAACTTGCATGAAGTACCTTGCATATCATTGGTCCTGCTCATCTTTAGACTCATATAGTCTTATCACCCACTCTTCTGCAATGTTCCCTGAACTTTAAGATGGGGAGAGATCTGGCGGGTCTGGCTTCAGATGAATAAGTAGGATCTTTGGAATTCTGAATTATGGTTTGTTGCTGTTTTCAGTGCTGTTCCTGCACTGCCCTTGGCTGCTTCCCAATTGTATTGAAGATCACCTCTTAACCAAAGATAAAAGACTTTTTAAATAAAGATCTTAATATAAAAAGATAATCATGTGACCAAGAAGGAAAATCCGTCAGCAGTGGGGAGGGGGTGACTGTCTCATTTCCAGGATGGTTATCATGAATTTTGAGGAGACTTTTTCTCCTAATTTTTGTTGTATTTTCTAGATTTATGTTGCAACTGGGGCATTTTGTATTTGGTCTTTGGTTTCTTTCTTTGGTATGTTTTTCTGGATCTTTTGAGTGGCATGTAATTTCCATGCTTAGACAGTTATTGCGACAGCTCCCCTGGATATGAAAGGGGTTATTCTAGTCTTGAATTATGCTATTTTGTGTGTTATGTTATTGTAGTGGCCAAGGGGTGTGTAAACCCAGTTCTGATTTAAAGGGAAGTAACAGGGTTTTTTCTAGTTATATCAGAGAAATTAAAAAGAGGATGTCAGGTTTTGTTAGGAAAGGCTTGGATTAATTGTTGAAACAGCTTCAAAAATATATATAATAGGAAGTATATATTAAGAAGGGCTTGGAGTTTTGTTAGATATGGCTGCTTAGAGATGTTTATGAGTATGAGTGGGTGAATGGCTTAAACTTGATGGGGTGGGTGTATGGGGCTTTGTGTATGCTGTATTGAAATCTTAAGCTATGGTGACTATCTTTTGAGGATGAAAGGAAATAAAATAAGTTGCTTATGTAAGGATTAGGGGTAAGGATTCCCTTCCTGGGGTCCTCAATTGCATGGAATTGGTTTGCTGATGCACAGCCAGGGATTTCTGTGGACTCTGTTAAATTCTTGGAAGATTTTTTTCAATGATTAGTGGGATGGAAGTGCAACTGGATGTTAGTTAGGTAGTGGGGAAGTTGAATGAGGTTAAGTGGAGACTGAGTTTTCCAGCTCAAACAACTGTGAGGCTGAGCAACAGCAAAGCCATATACTTCCTAGTATAACAAATTTTCAAAGGTAGTTTGTGAAGCAGTCATCTTAAGGAAGAAAAAGTTATTCTGACTATTAGTTATTTTGACTATTAGTTTGACTCTATTCCAGTGGGAATAGAATACCAATTTTAGAGACTACATTGTTGAAGGATAGCTGTATAAGCAGAAGGCCAAATCATGTTAGAGCAGGTTTCAGGAAGAATTGCAGTATAGAAGAGAGGTGCAATCACATTATCCAATGTCATCCAACTACACTTTAGATATTTATACCCAGATTGAAAGTGACTTTCTTAGTAATTTCAGGAAATTAATACATAATGAGCTTCCACACAAAGCAAAGAACATTATGGAAGATCAGATTGAACCTATGTACAAGACAGAAGGTGAAGAGAAAAGCTCTTGACAAGTGTCTTCTGGACATGGCAGGACCATTGCATGTATGAACTCACTGCAACTGGGTAGACTTCAACAAGACTTGTACAAATATTGGCCTGCCACTCTTTCATCATGAAGGGGGTGTTCCTTATAGGAAAGCAAATCTTCCTAAGTGCCTTATACAGGATGATGCCAGATATGAGAAGGGGAATTTCTTTCTTTAGTGACATTGCCAATGATATATTACCCATGCTACTGCAAGTGCCCTATGCTGGTATAAACAACCTCTATGAAACTCATTGGGTCTCTCTCTCTCTCTCTCTCTCTCTCTCTCTCTCTCTCTCTCTCTCTCTCTCTCATATCACATACACACAATGAAAGTAGGAAGCAAGCCTGGTTGGAAAAGTGAAAATTTGAGTAAGAGAAAGAAGATGATTAGATAGGGTACCATGAGGTAAATAATTACATAAATTCATAATAATATACAAATATTAAATTGTCAAAAGTTAAGGAGAATTTTTTAATTAATTTGTGTGTGTGTGTGTGTGTGTGTGTGTGTGTGTGTGTGTGCATAAGAGGGCATTGTGCATCCCTGTAGACAACCAAGAGTGACTTTGAAAATCATTCTGAAATACTTCTTCTTCTTTTTGCTTCCCTTTGGGATTTTCCCAGGCTCCACCTACCAGGGCAGGAAGTTCAGACTATCACCATTTCTGCCTAACATTTTTACATGGAACCTGGGATCTGAACTCAGGACATTCTGTTTGTGAAGCAGGGGTTAATCCCTGATCTTTCCAGCGTGAAAAGAAATTATTTTTAAAAGTGTAATTAGGCTTACTCCCCATTTTTTAGAAACTAAATGAATGTGGTAATATGTATAAGGTAGGATGAGAATTCACTGATTTTCACATTCACAAGTTATTTAGATGTGTGAATGAGTACTGTCTGCTGCACTGGCTGGCACTGCAAAAACCTTACCTTGTATTAGCTCTCCCTTTGCTAATATACAGTATGTCCCATATTGCTGATGCCTGTTGAACTTGCATTATGTGCCAAGGGTCAAAGAAAATGAGAGAATTTCCCTAACTTGCAATTTCTTTCATCTGGGGCCCATTTCATCATAGGGTAACATCTCTTTTAGCTGCACCTTTTCCTGAAGAACATCCATTTCACAGATCCTACTGGAGGTCAAGTGAACTTAGATCAGAAGATGAAACTGGATGCAGAATATGACATTCTGAACTACTTGAACTTTCCAGAAGGGCTTGGACGTAAGGTGAAAGTCAGACAGTTCTCCCCATATGGTCCACGTGGCCAGCAATTGTCCATATTTGAAGACATGATAGAGTGGGACACAGGCATTACAGAGATAAGTGCTAGAGATTTGTTGCCTTATTGGTCCTTTGCAGTCTATGGCTGAACAGCAGTTCTCTTGCTCCTGCTGCCATGCCATTCTGATGGACAATATACACACAGAACTTCAGTTGCTTTTATCAGGGTGTTTTCTCAGAGAAAGTGGAAAGAACCTAAGACACAAAGCTAGAAACACAAACCACAATATATATCATTAAGAGTCTTGCTTACAGTACTTTTGCCATCATTCCTTTTCCTGCAAAATAATGATGCCACTCTTCTTGATTGCTGAAAAAATCCATTGTGTATATGTACCACATTTTCTTTATCTATTCTTCCTTCAAAATACATCTAGAATGCTCCCATTAAATAGCTACTATAACTCATGAAGCAACAACTGTGGAAGAGGAAATATCTCTGTCGAATATTGACCTAAATTCCTTTTTGTGTTTGTTCCAATATGGAGTGTTTCTGTTAAATGGTAGTTGGTTGCCAGTGGGGACTACATGAGATGCTAATCCTACTATCTATAAATGAATATTCTTTCTTCCCCACTTCTTCATCAAAATGTGAGTCATTTGTTCATGTGATGATAGACATGATAACTGAGGTGGAGAATATCAAATCTGTTATATCTTGAATTTTCCTAGTGGCTAAAATTATTGAACATTTTTTCAAATATATTTTGAAAAATATAGAATCTTTTACTTGATTTTATGAGAACTATTTATTCAGTTTAATAGTTCCTTTGCATATTGGAAGATTATGGGAGTTCTGAGTTTCATATTTGTAGCTCTCTATATATTGTAGATATTATTATAGTGGCTCACAGTGCTGAATTAGGTACTTGATATCTCCTTTGCCCTTGAGCCATGTGACTCTTTTTCACCCTTACTCCTTATTAAGACAGATCACATTACATCTCTTTCCTTACTAGCTTTTCTTCCATAATGTCTTTTTTTATCTTTTTCCCATAGGTGCATGTGTTTAGGAAGGTCATGGTACCTTTAGGCAGTAGAGTCTTTCTAGAAGAAGGCAGTCACAGGAGGGAGACTGTGGAGGTGGATTAGTCCCACCCTCCCTTCAGGAGAGATTTTCTCTTGCAGCATGTGGCAGTCTCCAGCTCTCTGCCTCTTGGATGGGTGTGACATAGCCTGTCTCCAGCTTCTACCAGCTCACCATGCCTTATCTGCCATGAAAGGACTTTTTCTCTTCTCTGGAACCATAAGCTGAATAAATTTTTCTCCATTAAGTTGCTTGACCTTGGGTATTATCTCACAGATTCATAAAAACTGACTGATGCAGAAATACACTAATTTTTTAAAAATTGGGTTTATAATCTGCCCTGATACAGAACTTACTCATTAGTTCCTTGAGTCTCCTGGTGGATTTTTTTATGATCTCTGGGGTGTATAATCTTAAAATCTGCAAATGGAGATACTTGACTTCTTTCACTATCTGTATCCCTTTTATCTCCCTCACTTGTCTTATAGTTTTACCTAAGACTTCAAGCACAATACTGAACACAAGCGGTGGGAAAGGACAGTCCTATCTAATTCAAATCAAAATGGGAATGTTTCAAGTTTTTCACCATTTAAAATGACCTTGCAGTAGGCTTGATGTGCATGGCTTTTATTTTGTTGATACATGTTCTTTCCTTCCCTAGTGTTTCCAAGGGTTTTTATCATAATTGGATTTTATCATTTTTTCCGAATATATCAAGAAAATCATATGTTATGGTCTTTGTATTTGTTTATATGAAGAATTATATAATTATATATAATTATATAAGAATCTCCCACATTTCATTTTTTCCTAATAAATCAAGCTCAATAGATAACCCTATCCTCTCCCTCACGTCTCCCCTCCACAGTCATCCCCCCTTGCACTCTGCCCCCTCCCCCCTTCCTTTTACACCCTTCCCTTCCTCCCCTTTTCCCAGTGCCTCGCATCCCCAGGAGAATCCAGTCAAATTTCATGAATTCATCTTTTTTGATGTCTCAGTAGTAGTATAACATTGTATAAATGTACAATGTTGAATATTGAGGAGCAGGGATTCTGCACAGGTCTGGGTCCAGGGCAGAAAAGCAGAGTGACTAGTGAGGCACACAGATGAACTGGGCCTGGGGCCTGGCTTAGAGGCCTTCCCCAGGACTAGAAAGGCAGGCTAACTACTACTGGGGCACACAGATGACCAGGGGCCTGGGGTTTGATCTAGGGGCTTACCTGAGAAACAGGTCTGGGTCCAGGGAAGAAAGGCAGAGTGGCTAGTGGGGTCACAAATGGCCTGAGGCCTATGTCATGGCCTAAAGGCCTTCCACAGCACCAGAAGAGAAGGCTGGATATAGAGGGATGTATAGATGACCTACCTGGGACATGGTCTAGGGGGCTAATCTGAGAAGCAAGGAATCCGCCCAGATCTGGGTCCTGACAGAAAGTATATTTTTGTTTTGCTTATGTTGAACAAACTTTGTGTGACTGGAATAAATTTTACTTAGTCAGTCAAAAGAGATGAATTAATGAAATTTGCTGGGAAATAGATGGAAATATATAAAATAATGTGGAGTGAAGTATCCCAGACACAGAAATTTAGATGCCTTATATTCTCTCTAACAAGTGGATTCTAGTTCCAAACCAACTTAATGACATATTCAAAGGTAAATCTGTGTAATACTCACTGTTATTGCAAAAGATTATAAAAAGGAGTGAAGGGGAAGGAGAACCTCAAAAGGAAGGAGATAGGGGATCACACTTCAGTAGAGAAAATTGGCCATGGGTAAAGATATCATGTAAGTAGCAAGACATCTGATGCAGCTCACTCTTACTTCCCTTCCTGGTCATTTGGGACTGAACAGGTTTGATTTCACCAATCAGGGAAGATATAGGGATAGGCAGATACATGGTAACCATCCAGTAAATGGGACACTGACCTTCACACACTCCGCTGTGTGTCCTACTCCTATGCTTCCATCTAACTTTGAGTGTCCTGTTATATTAAGATTTTCATTTTAACAGTCTTTTATCCAATATCAATCAGAATGCAGCCAAGATCAGTGCAGGAAATGCAAAACTGAAAACAACAACAAACCATAATTGAGAATATCAAAGACCCTATATTATTTACCTGGAACCAGACCAGTAAAATCTTTCCCCATCCTAAAGCTGAGGGAATTTGAAAAAGGGGGGCAGCCAGAATTTGACTTTATGTGACCTGATCAATTGCTGAATGTCAACCCCTCCCTGAAGTCTAGCTGGATCACAGGAGAGAAGGCTCAGGAAGTAGGATTTTTATATGCAAGGGATTAAACAGTTATAATAGAGTTCCCATACTAACAGGAAACCCAAGAAGGGGCTCTAGGCTATGACACTGGGTCTTGAGCCCTCTCTAAGATGGAGGACTCAGAGGAAGGTTTGATGCTCAAACAAAAGAATGCTCCAGAAGATGGGAGGGAGGAAGGGGAAGGCACAGGCAGAGGGGGAGGAAAAGAGGAGTATGAAAAAAGGGGAGAAATAGGGAGAATGCAATTGGGGATTGTTATGGTTTCAAATGTAATCCCCACAGTCTCATGTGTGTCATATTCTTGGCCATGCTGGAAGAAGGTTCTTACCAGGGGTGGGCCTTGAGGTGGATTAGTTCCACCCTACTTCCAGGAGAAATCTACCTTTGCAGCAAACAGTTTTGCAGCTCTTAGTTTCCAAGATGTCTGCAATGATTTAGTCTCCTCCAGCTCTGGCCAGCCAGTCATGCTGCCTCCACTTTGAAAGACTGTATCTGCCCTCTGGGACCATAAGCTGAATAAATCTTCCTTTCTCCCTTAAGTTCATTGACTTTGGGTGCTTTCTCACAGCAATAATTAAGTGTAACTGCTACAACGATGAAGGGGGGGTGAGAGTGGGAGGAAGAATAGGGGTTATCTATTTAGCTTGAATGACTGTGAAAAATATAAAATGTGGGAGAAAAAAATTTTCCTGGTCATATTGAATAATCTTTTATATTATTTTGAATCAGGGCTACTAAAATTTAGTTGAGGATCTTTGCATCTGTGATCATCAATGATACTGATTTGTTTTCTTTTTATTGTGTCTTCATATGGTTTTATGATCAGTGTAATAATACATTCCTGGAAAGTTTGGAAATGTTTCCTCCTTGATATTTTACAAAACAATTTAAGGAGTATTGTTTTTAGTTGTTCTTTGAATATCTGATAGAATTATGCACTGAATCCATTCAATCCTGGACTATTTTGGTGGGAAGATTTGTTATTACATCTGTAACTTCATCACTTGTTATAGGATGATTTAAATAATTCAATTCATTCCAATTTGATTTTGGTATGTTGTGAATGCTTAGAAACTCTTCCATTTATTTCTGCTTATCCCCTTCTATGGAATATAAATTTTTGAATTTCCTTTGTATCAGTTGTGATGGCACAATTATCATATTTAATTTTATCAATTTGAGTTTTCTTTCTTTTGGTTTTGGCTAATTTGGCTAAGGGTTTTTTAATCAATCTTACTGATTTATTTCAAGTAATCAGCTTTTTATGTGATTGATTTTTTTAACATTTTCTTTATCTCAATAAATATTCTCTGATTTTTAATTTTAAATATCTGCTCATCTACTGCTTTTCAAATTTTTTTATTATTTATTCAATTGTGTGTGTGTGCGTGTGTGTATGTGTGTGTATGTATGTGTGTATGTGTATAGAACCACGGGCACATTTGGGAACCACCATGGACAGCCTCCACCTCCTCCTTGTTTACTCTGCCCAGGGATTCACAGGTTCTGCCCTATCAGGACCAGAAATGCAGGCTGCCCGCTTCTACCAGTGTTTATACGTGGGGTCTAGGATCCGAACTCAGGACCTTCCACCTGCAAGGCAGAGGCTTAACCCCTGAGCCACTTCTTCAGTCCCTCATCTACAGCTTTGAGGGATTAGATTGTTCCAGTTTCTCTAAAATATTAATTTTCCCCCAATCATACAGGCTCAATACGTACCTTGATCCTCTCCCTCCTTCCAACCTACTCCAGTCCTCCTTGCACTCTCTGCCCCTTTTCCCCTTCATTTCACCCCCTCCCTTCGCTTCTCCATGTACTTGCCCCTTACCCCTTCCCATCCCCTGAAGCATCCAAAGCCAAACCTTCTTTTGAATCATCAAGACTAGTAAGGGGTAAGGACACAGTCGCATTGTCAAGAGCACTTTCATGGGCTCCCCTTTAATATGGGAACATTATTACAACTGCTAATCGCTTGCCACTAAGGAGCCTACTGCCTTTTATCCATGCTAATCTTTGTGGGGTCTTTGACATGTGAGTCATTGTGTAGGTCATGCAAAGTCCGATTAAGGTTACTGCGGCCTTAACTTGTGTGAAGTATCTTGCATATCATTGATCCACCCAATCTTTAGGCTCTTACAATCTTGCCATCTCCTCCTCTTCCACAAATTTCTGTGAGCTTTAGGATGGAGAGAGATTTGGCAGGCCTGGATCCAGGTGATAAATGTTGAGTCTTTGCTGTTCTGAATGATGGTTTTGTTTTCAGTTTTTCTGTTTCTGCACCACCCTTTGCTTGACCCTGATTGGTATTGGAGGTCACCACCTAACCAAAGATAAAAGGCTGTTTAAATGAAGATCTTACTATTAGAAAAGATTCAAAGATAGATGGACAAGTACATGTCTAATTCTAATCTTCTGCATGTGGACATCCAGTTGTGCCAGCACCATTTGTTGAAGACGCTATTCCTTTTCCATTGAATTTTTTTGGCCCCTTTCTCAAAGATCAAATGGCTGTAATTGTGAGGTTTATATCTGGGTCCTCAACTTTTATACATTGATCTATTTGTCTATTTTGGAGCCAGTACCAGGCTGTTACTACTATGGATTTGTAGTATAGATTAAAGTTTGGTATGGTGATACCTCCAGCAGTGTTTTTGTTACTCAGGTTTGATTTTGCTATCCTGTGTCTTTTGTGATTCCATATGAATCTTGAGATTTTTTGGTCAATTTCTTTAAAGAATTGCTTAGGGATTTTGATTGGTAAAGCATGAAATCCATGTATTGCTTTTGGTAGTATGGTCATTTCTTTTTAGGATTGTCCTTTTTATGATTTTGATTCTGCCAATCCAGGAGCATGGGAGGTCTTTCCACTTTCTGGTATCTTCTTTAATTTCTTTCTTTAGGGTTTTAAAGTTTTCCTTATAATGATCTTTCACTTTACCAGGTATTTCATTTTTTAGGGGCTATAATAAATGAGATTGTTTCTCTTAGGGCATTTTCACTATTTTCATCCTTGGCATGTAGGAAGTTCACTGATTTTTGCACATTTATTTTTTAACCTGCCACCCTGCTGAACTGCAGTATTAGTTCCAGGAGTTTCCTGGTGGAGATTTTACGATTAGTCAAGTATACCATCATGTCATCTGCTAATAGAGATTTCTTGACTTTTTCCTTGCTGATTTGAATCCCTTTTGTCTCCCTCTCTTGTCTTATGGTTCCAATTAAGACTTCAAGTACAATATTGAATAGCAGTGATGAGAGTAGACAGCCTTGTCTAGTTCCTGATCAAAGCAGGAATACTTAAAGTTTTCCCCCATTGAGTATAATCCTTGCTGTTGGCTTGCTGCATACACTTTTTATTATGTTGATAAAAGTTCCTTCCATCCCATCTGTCTCTAGGGTTTTGATCATAAAAGGATGTTGGATCTTTTGAAAAGCTTTTTCTGCTTTAAGTTTTTTAATGGAGTCCTTGAGTACTATAAACTTTCTGCTTAGGATCATCATCATCATGTCTCAGAGATATTGATGCATTGTATTTTCATTAACATTAAAATCTAGAAATTTTTGAATTTCCATTTTGACCTCTGATTGCATCTATTCCTCATTCAGTATCGTCATATTTAGTTTCCATGATTTTGTGGACTTTCAGTCATTTACATTATTGTAGATGTCTAACCTTTTCCCATGGTATTCATAAAAAACACAAGATGTAATTTCAACTTTCCTATATGTGCAGGCTTGCTTTGTGGCCTAATATGTGTTCTATTTTAGAGAAAGTTCCATGGGCTACTGAGAGTATGTGTACTTTTGTGTTAAAATGGGAACTTTGGTAGATGTCATTCAGGTCTATTTTATTTAAGGTCTGATTCCATTACAGTGTGTCTTTGTTTAACTTTTGGTCTGCTGACCTATCATTTGGTACAAGTGAGGTGTTGAAGTGCTATCGGTTTCATGTTTGAGCTGTGTTTTTTTTTTTTTTTTGTATTTAATTTAGTGTTGTTTAGTAGTGAATGTGGGTGAGCCTATATTGGATGGATTATGCGCAGAATTGTCAAATTTTGTTTGTGGCCTGTTCCTTTGACAAGTAGATAGTATCCTTCTGTGTCTCTTTTGATTTGATTTGGTTGGAAATCTATTTTATCACATATTAGAATTGGTGTTCCTGCTTCTTTCCTTGTTTCATTAGCATGGAGTACCTTTGACCAGCCTTTGCCTTAAGATTTTACCTATCTTTTATGGTGAAATGTGTTTCTGCAAGGCCAAAATTGATAAGTTGTGACTTTTTTATGCATGTTCATAGCCTATGTTTCTTGAATAGACAGTTAAGTTCATTGATAGCTTATTTAAGGTTATAATTGAGAAATGTTTGCAGTGTCCTGTCATTTTCTGAGTTTTTGTCTTATCAATATGTATTTCTCTGCTTTGTAGTTGTGGTGGCATTATTTTTCCTTTCCATCCTCTTGGATATGTTTAACCTTTTCTTCAGACTTTAGTATTATTGCTAGTATATTTTGTACACATAATCTGGTAGACTTGTAGGCCTTCACTTTATTTCTATGGAACTAATTTTTCACCTTCAATTATGACTGAGAGTTTTGATGATATAGCACTCTGGATTAACATCTATAATCATTCACAACTTGAAGTATATCTCTGACTTTTCTTCTGACAATTCTGACTTTTCCTATTTCCATTGAAATATCAACTGTTATTCTATAAAGCTTACCACTCATAATAACCTGGTTTTTCTCTCTTGAAACCCTCAAATCATATTGATTGATATGTAATATGCCCCTTGTTCTTCAATGGGGATCTCTTTCCTGGTGGGTGAAGTATTTTCATTTATAACTGTGGAAAAATCTCTTTTCATTCTGGGATTAAATGAATGTAAAAATTTAGACTCTTCAAGTTGTTTAATAGCTGTTGCATTTGCCTCTCAATTATTTTTTTAGTTTTTCAGCAACTCTACTTGAACAATTTTAAACTTGTCTTCTAATTCCGATTCAAATTTCTGTTTCATAAATTTTGTTAGTGAAAATCATTTTTGAGTTTACATTGTACATAATTTGTTTTAAATTTCAAGTTTATTCTGCCCAGGAGATTTTTTTCATTTGCTCTATGCTGACTTTTTTTTCTTCACCTGCCTATTTCATCTCATCCAGGTGCTTATTATTTTGCTCTTCACATTTGCTTATGAAATTATTCATCTCCACTTCTACTTCCTCTCACATTTCTTTGATCATGTTAATGATCAAGCTTTGAAAATCTTATACTTGGTATTTGATCTCTTGGCTAAAATCGAAGAAATTATTCTGGTTGGAATTAATCATTTTGCAGTCCATGATTTTTATGAGAGACTTTTTCTCAAGGTTTTTGTTGAAATTTGAGTATTTATGGTGTGATTTTGGCATGTTGCATTTGGTATTCAGTTTCTTTCTTTGGTATCTGTTTCTGACTTTTTTGAGTCACATATACATTCCACACTTAGTTGTTATGACAGCTCCCCTATATAAAAGGTGTCAGTCTAGAGTAGCTTGGTGGGTTTTGTGGTTAAAGTTGTTGCAGTATCTAAGGGGTTTGTAAGCCTAACTCTGGTTTAACAGGTGACAGGGGTTTTGATCCAGTTACAACAGAGAAGTTTAGGATTGGGTGTCAGGGTTTTTTGGAGAAGTTTGAATTAAATATCAGAACAAAATAAGAAGGTAAAATATGATGAGTTCAATATCCAGAGATTGGAGTTGACTAGGTTATGGAAGTTTTTAGATTTTTAGGGGTATGTGAAGGTGAATGGCTAAGATCCTGAAGGATTGGGTATATGGGACTTGTATATGGTGTACAGAAATCTTAAGCTGGCATGACTGTCATTTGAGGTTGAATGGAATATAAAATGTGTTACTTATCTTAGGTGTGAGGGTTCTCTTCTGTTGAATGGTAAGATCCTTGGGATCTTCAGTTGTTTTGGAGTTGGTATGCTGGTCACTAGCCTGTGGTTTCTCAGGCCTCTATTATATTCTTGGAGGATTTTTAATGGTTTGCAAGGGAGATAGATGCTAGAAATTGGACAAAGGCTTAGGTTAGTGAGATAGTAAAGAAATCAGGTGATGTTAGGTGAGAATTGGAGACTGAAGGTTGACAGGGTATGGACATGGGCTATGGAAACATTGAGATCCAGACACAGAAAGGGAAATTGGAGCCTCTGAAGCTCCTTTAGAGGTATTGGGGCTGTGGGGTGGCCATGACAGCAATCTGGACAAACTAGGGAAAGGGAAATTAGAGCCACTGTGGGCCCTTAAGAATCACATGGTCTAGGGACTGGGGACACATCAACAGCCCAGTTATGGAAAGGGAAATTGAAGACCCTGTGAGCCTTTTAACAAGCACACTGGCTGGGAAAGCACACTGGCCACAGGTAGCATCCAGGTCCAGCCATGGAAAGTGTTAAACAGAAGATTTCAATTTGCATATAATTCCATTTCTCATGTCTTGGTGTTTTTTCCTGTAAGTCTTTCTCAAAATTCGTTTTAAGCCTATAATTTGAAGTCTTCCCTGTGTTTTTCTCAAAGAGCTTCACCTTTGCAGCACTTATACTAAGGTCATTGATCTATTTTGAATAGATTCTTGTGCAGGGTTAGAAATGACAATCAACTTTCATTTCTCTGCACGTAGGTAGTTTTTCTACAATGGACATTAGGAATATCATCTATTCTCTTATGTATATCTTTGACACTTTTATCAGTAAGAGGAATCTTTAGCAGTGTGGGGTTATTCCTTTGCTTATTAACATATGGCAATTATCTACATCTACATCTTTTCTACCATTACCATCTTATCTATGTCCATATAGTACTGTAGTATAATTTGGAGGCAAATATTGAGTTATTTCCAGCATTGTTCTTTCTGTTGAGGATTACTTTGGCTATTTTTCTATTTTGGAAACTGTAATAATTTTTCAATTTCCTAGTCCTGTGAAGAATATCATTGGAGTCTGGTGGGGATTTGTTTGAATGTAGAGACAAGTTTCTAAAATACAACCATGTTTATAACATCAATTCTGTCATTTCTAGAGAACAGAAAACTGTTCCATGTTCTAGTGTTTTCTTTGATTTCTCTCATTAGTCTTCTGAAGTTATCATTGCAGAAGTCTCACTTTTCTGGTTAGGTTTATGCCTAGATAAATTTACTTTCTGAACCCATTGTGAATAGCATACATTTTTGAATTTTTTTTCTTGGAAACTTCATTGTTAGTACATAAATTAGCCAATGATTTTTGATATGTTAACTTTGTGTCATATAATTGAAAGTAATTATGTGTTATAAGCATTTTATGGGTAAGCTCTTTGGTTTTCTTAAATGTAGATCACAAAACACGATTAATTTGACTTATTGCTTTTATGTATGTGCCTCTATTCCTTTCTGTTGGTTTACTTCTCCACCTAAGTCTTTCAGTATTTTCTGGAATGAGAGTAGACAAGTGGGCACCATTGTCTCATTCATGATTTTGAAGTCAATACTATCAGGCTTTCCTCCATTTGCTATAATGACAGCTGTAGGTTTGTTGTACATAGGTTTCATTATATTAAGATAGCTTCTTTTTATTTCTTTTTCACTAGGAGTATTTTGATGATGGTAGGTCAAGTTTGGTTGGACCCTTTTCTACATCCATTTACATGTTTATGAGTTTTCTTCCATTAAATCAAGGTGTTTAGCATAAAACATTTATTGATGTGCAAGTTTTGAACCAACAGTGCTTCCATAAAACTAATTTTATTAAGTTGCTTTATTATTCCTTCAGTGGGAGAATGGATTGTTTTGCAAATATTTTGTTAAGAATTTTGACAGTTGGTTCTGTAGCACAATGGATAAGAATTTTAACATCTATGTGCAGTCACTTAAACAGTTACTCTTTATGATCCATACATTTGTTTATGGGAACTCATTTTATTACTACTTAAGTCTAACTAACTTTTAAGAAATATCTAATATAGGGGCTGAAGAAATGGTTTGGGGTTATGACTCTGTCTTGCAAGCAGAAGGTCCTGAGTTCAGATCACAGGTCCCATGTAAAAATGCCAAGTGGATAGGGCAGTGGCCCATACTTTGAGTTCTAATGGGTGAAGCCTGCAAAATCCCAGAAGGAAGCAAGAAGGAGGTACAAGCAATCCAGGATGATTCCTTAAGTCAACCAGTTTCCTTTGGTCCTCTACAGGGCACACAGTGCTCTCTAATACACACACACACACACACACACACACACACACACACACACACACACACACACACACACACACACACACACACACACACACACACACACACACACACAATAAATAAAATATTTTAAAAGGAAATATCTAATATGAATATTTCTCAAATGTTTCCAAACTCATTAAATAAAGCTAGTATTCTCAATCAGAGGGCACCTTGTGCTTTCAACCAGAGGAACAAGTACTAATAAAACAGTGATCTCAATGTAAGTCTTCTATGGAGGCTATCTGGCAAGGACCCCTCACCATCATCTAACTACCCCAATGACCATTAAAGTAGAGAGTACTGTCATCTGGATCTGTCACATTAATGTTAAGAAGTAGACTCCTGCAACCAAGGCCACTGATTCTAGGTACTTAGGAACCCAGAGAAATGTACACATGCGAAGAATCTGGGGAACTATGACTAGCACTCAAATGTCATTCTCCAGGTAAGTAGTTTTATTTTTCTTTTCTCTGTTTTCATGCTGGCAGCACCCACAGCCATTACTACAGGCAGGATGACAGGTCTCCAAAGGAATTTTCTAGCTCTTGACTAGCTTGAATGTCTTCCAAGATCAACACCCAGTGCAGAGATTATCCTGAAGGAACACACCCTTTACCAACTTCTCCAATCTTTTGATTCTGAAAGAATATGGATATTAGTTCTCCATTGTAGACAAAGCCAGACCTTGAGGTCAGGTACAAGATAGACTGGATTTGGCCCCAAGCTGAAGAGACCAATGAGATATAGAGGATGAAAAAATCTTCAATCAAAACCTGGAGCTAACCAATGGGAAAAAGAATACCATTCCCTGGCTTATCAAAAGGCATAATTTACCTAATCATGATTAGACAGCACCTGCCCCTCATGGTACTCCACATGTAGAGTCCATGGGTTCCATTCTTTCTCTCTTCTAATAAATTCTACCTCAATTCTTAAAAAATAAAGCCAGTATTGCCTTGATAACTTAACAAAATGATAATAAACTGCTAAGGAAGGGAATTATAGATACATTTTCTCTTGCGATGGAAAGTCGTCAATTACCTAACTTTCACCAATGAGAACCCTCTGGTAAAGGTTCAACCATTTCTCACAGCATACAGTCTGAGGTCCTACCTTCAACACAAAGATCTGAAAAGTTTATGTTGTATCCAAACTACATCAATGTCTAATCAATTGTCTGTTTATGGACCCAGATGTGTGGAGGAGAAGCAGAAAAGGAAAAATCTTAAAATCATAAAATGAAATTTCTTTTTTATTTTTATTTATTTCTTGCACTCATATAAAGTTGATAGGTACCACATTCCCCTCCCTCTCTCCACCACTCCCTGTATCCCCTTTCTCCCTCCCCTCTTTCCCTTTCTTTCCCCCCTCACTCCCCTTCTCCCAGTGCTCCTTCCCCCTATTCTTGGAGCAACCATTAGTGTGTATGTCAAATTTCCCTCTGGGTCCTCCTCTCTGATGAGGTGTAGGAATCAGTAGCTTTGCCTAGAACTCTTTTTTGTTTTCCCATGTAGTATAGGAATACTATTGTGGCTGTTAATCCCTTGCCTCTAAGGATACTAGTGTCTGTGATCCATGCTAGACTTTGGGGGTTCAATGATATGTTGGTCATTGTGCAGGTCATGCAAAGTCCTATTATGAATATTTCGGGCCAAACGTGTATATAGTATCTTGCACATCATTGCTTCTCCCCATCTTTAGGCTCTAACACTCTTACCGGCCCTGTTCCCCAAATGTCCATGAGTTTTAGGATGTGGAGAGATTAGGCTGGCCAGGTTCCGGGTGATTGATATACAGTCTCTGATTTTCTGAATTATGGTTTGTTAATTTTTTTCCAGTTTTGCTGCTGCTGCACCACTCTTGGCTCCATCCTGATGAGTACTGGATGTCACCTATTGGCCAGAGATAAAAGGCTGTGAAAATAGAGTCATTATAAGAGTATATTCATAGGTAGATGGAATAAGAGTAGGAGACTGCTGTGAGGGGGGGACAGTCTCCCATTTGAAGGATGGTTACCTTCTGTCTGCCAGACTCTATGCCCTCTTTTTCTGGTGAGATCATACCCCATAAAGATGCAAATGACCAGGAAGGAAAGTCTGTGAGCTTAATGAGATGTTTCATTACTTACTTGCTGTCCTTGATGGTGGCCTATTTTCTCTGCTGTAGCATGATCCCCTCTATCCTTGTTGCTGGTGGGGCCCTCCTTCCCCTTCCCTTCCTAGTTATAATCTTTGCAATTACTGTAGGTATTACAGAGATTTGTCTTTAAGTGTGTCACTAAGTGGGTTTCGTACTAGGATTCACCTATTAGGGAGTACATATGGTGCTTAATTTTCTGTGTCTGTGATACTTCACTCAATATAATTTTTTCTAATTCCATCCATTTACTGGCAAATTTCAGTAAGTTATCATTTTTGATGGCTGAGAAGTATTCCACTGTATAAATGTACCACATTTTCGTTATCCACTCATCAACTATTGGGCATTTGGGTTGGTTCCATGACATTGCTATTGTAAACAGTGCTGCTATGAACAAGGTCATGCTTGTGCTATCAAGGTGAATTCTTGCTGTATGGAGGGTTATTCCCAAAAGTGGAATAGCAGGGTCATATGGCATTTCAATCTTTAACTTCTTTAAGAATTGCCAGATGGATCTCCAGAGTGGTTGTATGAACCTGCATTCCCACCAGCAATTTAGGAGAGTTCCCCTCTCTCCACATTCTCTGCAGCATTTGGTGCTGTTTGTATTGTGAATTTTTGCCACCCTGACTGGGGTAAGATGATATGTCAGGGAGATTTTGATTTGCATTTCTCTGATGCAAATGTGGAGCATTTTCAAGGTATTTGTTAGACATTTTTATTTCTTCCCTGGTAAAGTTTCTTTTGAGTTCCAAGGCTCATTTTTTAGTTAGGCTGTTTTTTTGGTTTTTTTTTTTTTTTTTTGGTGTTTAGTTTTCTAAATTATTTGGGCACTCTGGATAATAGAGCTCTATCACATACGTGGCTAGTGAAGATTTTCTCCCATTCTTTGGGTTGCCTTTGTGCTTGAGTTCAATCTTTTTATCTGAATAGAAGCTTTTTAATTTCATAAGATTCCACCTGTTGAATGTTGGTTCTATTGACTGTGCTATTGGATTTCCAATTAGAAATTGTTGTCTTAGTTCAGTCAGCTGGAGGGAGTTCCCTGCCCTTTCAATTAAGGTTTTTTATATTATCTGGGCTTATACTGAGGTCCTTGAAACATTTGTAATGAAGTCTTGCAAATGGTGACAAATGCAGGTCAAATTTTAATCTTCTGCAGTGGACATCCAGTTTTTCCAACACCACTTCCTGAAGATGCTGTTCTTTTTCCATTGGATCTTTTGGAAATCTTCAGCAAAGATCAAATGGCTGTAATTGAATGGACTTATATCTGGGTCTTCAACCCTTATCCATTGATCTATGTGTCTATTTTAGAGCCAGTACCAGGCTGTTTTTATAATTATGGATTTGTAGTATAGACGAAGGTTTGGTATGGTGATACCTCCAGCAGTGTTTTGTTACATAGGATTGATTTTGCTATCCTAGGTCTTTTGTACCTCCATATGAATTTTGAGATTGTTTAATCAACCTCTTTAAAGAATTGCTTTGGGATTTAGATTGAATCTGCATTTTATTGAATCTGCACATTGCCTTTGGTAGGATGGTCATTTTTATGATATTGAATCTGCCAATCCAGGAACATGGGAGGTCTTTCCACCTTCTGGTGTTCTGCAATTTCTTTCCTTAGGGTTTTAAAGTTTTCATTGTAAAGGTCTCTTACTTCCTTGGTTAGTTTTATGCCAAGGTATTTCATTTTTTAGGGGGTATAGCAAATGGGATTGTTTCTCTCAGAGCTTTTGCACATCTTTCATTCTGGGCATATAGGAAGGCCACTGATTTTTGTACATTTATTTTGTATCCTGCCTCCCTGCTGAAATTCTGTATTAGTTCCAGGAGTGGAACTGGTGAATTTTTTGGGATCACTCAGGTATAAGATCATATCATCTGGTAATAAAGATAACTTGACTTCTTCCTTGCTGATTTGAATCCTTTTATCTCCATATCTTATCTTATGGCTTCAGCTAATACTTCAAGTACAATATTGAATAGAAGTGTTGAAAGCAGACAGCCTTGTCTAGTTCCTCATCAAAGCAGGAATGCTTCAAATGTTTCCCCATGGAGTATAATCCCTGCTGCCCTGTAGGCTTGTCGTATACTGCTTTTATTATATGGATAAAGGTTCCTTCCAATCCAACCTTCTCTAGGGTATTGATCATAAAGGTCTGTTGGATCTTGTCAACATATTTTTCAGTATCTATCGAGAGTATCATGTGGTTTTGAATTTTGGACTGGTTTATGTGGTGAATTACATTTGTTGATTTGTGTATGTTGGACCAACCTTGTGTGACTGGGATAAAGCCTACTTGATCCCCATGAATGTGCTTTTTGATATGTTTTTGAATCTGATTTGCTAACACGTTGTTGAGAATTTTTGCATCTGTGTTCATCAAAGAGTTTCATCTACAGTTTTCTTTTTTAAGTGTATCTTTATTAGGTTTTGGGATTAAGATGATATCAGCTTCATAGAAAGAATTTGGTAGTGTTCCTTCCTTTGCTATGTGATGGAGCAGTTTAAGGAGTATTGGTGTAATTAGCTCCATAAATGTCTGGTAGAACTCTGTGTTGAATCCATCTGGTCCAGAACATTTTTTGGTGGGAAGTTTCGAGGTTACTTCATCAAATTACTCATATGTTATAGGACTATTTAAATAATTCACAACTTCCTGATTCTATTTAGGTAAGTCGTGTTTACTTAGAAATTCATCCATCTTTTTGTATTGTCAAACTTAACAGAGTATAAGTTTTTGAAATATAATGTTATAATTCTCTGGATTTCTTGGGTATCAATAGTGATAACTCCATGTTCATTTCTAATTTTGTTAATTTGGGTTTTCTCTCTCCTGCTTTTGGTTAATTTAGCTAGGAGTGTATCAATCTTATTGATTTTTTCAAAGACCCAGATTTTTTTTAAATTTTTTTTTAATTTTTTTATTATTATCATTTATTCAACTGTGTGCATATGCGCGCGCGCGTGTGTGTGTGTGTGTGTGTGTGTGTGTGTGTAGAATTCGCGAACCACCATGGACGCCTCCATCTCCTTCTGCCCCGGGATTCACAGGCTCCGTCCTACCAGGACCAGAAGTGCAGGCCGCCCCCACTTCCGCCTGGCGTCTATACGTGGGATCTGGGATCTGAACTCAGGACCTTCCGCCTGCAAGGCGGAGGCTTAACCCCTGAGCCACCTCTCCAGCCCCCAAAGACCCAGATTTTTGACTGGTTGATTTTTCCTATCGTTTTCTTAATCTCGATTTCAGATATTTCTCCCCTTATTTTGCTAATCTCCTCTCTTCTACTACTTTTGGGATCAGATTGCTCTAGTTTCTCTAAAGCTTTAAGCTGCATTGTTAAAGTATTTATTTGCAATGTTTCCATTTTTTTGATGTAGGCATTAAGAGCTATGAACTTACCTCTGTTAAGTTTTTGACATGCTCCTGAGAAAAATGTGTATTTTTTGGTGTGTGGATGAAAAGTTCAATAAGGTCTGTAAGGTCCATTTAAGTAAGGGTTTGATTAAGTTCCAAAGTGTCTCTGTTAAGTTTTTGACGTGTTGATCTATCCCATGTTGAGAGGGCACTGTTGATATCCCCAAGAATTATCAATTGTGCATTGATTTCTCACTTTAGATGCTGTAGGGTTTGCTTAATGAATGTGCAGGGGCCCATATCAGCTTTCATTGTGTCCCAAAGATTTTGGTAAGTTGTATTTTCATTTTCGTTCACTTCTAGGAAATCTTGAATTTCCTTTGTAATTTCTTCCTGAATCCAATTCTCATTCAGCATCATAGTGTTTATTTTCCAGGAGTTTGTGTATTTTCTGTTGTTTGTTATGTTGCAGATGTCAAGCTTTCGACCATGGTAGTCTGATAGGGTATAGTGTAGAATTTCAACTTTCCTGTATATGTGGAGAATGGTTTTGTGGCCCAATATGTTATCTATTTTGGAGAAAGTTCTGTGTGCTCCTGAGAAAAATGTGTATTTTTTGGTGTGTGGATGAAAAGTTCAATAAGGTCTGTAAGGTCCATTTAAGTAAGGGTTTGATTAAGTTCCAAAGTGTCTCTGTTAAGTTTTTGACGTGTTGATCTATCCCATGTTGAGAGGGCACTGTTGATATCCCCAAGAATTATCAATTGTGCATTGATTTCTCACTTTAGATGCTGTAGGGTTTGCTTAATGAATGTGCAGGGGCCCATATCAGGTGCAAATATGTTCAGTATTGGGATGTCTTCCTGGTGAATTGTATCTGTGACTAAAATGTAGTGTCCATCTGTGTCTCTTATGATTTTTTTTTGTTTTGAAGTCTACTTTGTCTGATAGTATAATGGCTACCCCTGCCTGTTTCTTGGTTCCATTAACTTGCAGAATTTTGGAGCAATCTTTTATTTTCAGGATGTCCCTATCTTTTTTAGTGAGATGAGTTTCCTGAAGGGAGCAGATTGATGGGTTATGATTTTTTCCCTCTAGAATTTTTGTTTATTTCTTTTATCCACTCATACAAAGTTCATAAGTACCCCATTCCCTTCCCTCTCTCCCTCAACCCTTCCCTGGACCCTCTTATTGCCTCCCCCATTTTCCCCTTCTTTTCCCCCCTCCCTCCTTTTTTCCCAGTGCCCCCTCCCTGTGTCCTCATCTCTGATGAGGTGTAAGGACTCAGTGGTATTGCCAATAGCTCTTTTTTTGTGTTCCCCTTAAGTATAGGAACACTATTGTGGCTATTAATCCCCTTGCCTCTAAGGATATTGGAGACTGTTATCTATGCTAGACTTTAGGGGGTCAATGACATGTTGGTCATTACACAGGTCATGCAAATTCCTATTATGATTACTTTGGCCCTAACTTGCATGGAGTATCTTGCATGTCATTCCTCCTCCCCATCTCTAGGTTCTTACAATCTTACCAACCCCTCTTCCACAAATTTCCCTGAGATTTAGGATGGGGAGAGACTAGGCTGGCCTGGTTCTGGGTTGTTGATGTAGAGTCTCTGATTTTCTGAATTATGGATTGTTCACTTTTTTTTTCAGTTTTGCTGCTGCTACACCACCCTTGGCTCCAAACTGATGGGTATTGGATGTCACCCCCTGGCCAGAGATAAAAGGCTGTTAAAATAGAGTCATTATAAGAGTAGATTCAAAGGTAGATACAATAAGAGGAGGAAACCGCTGTGAGGGGGGGGAGTCAGTTTCCCCTTTGCAGATGATTACCTTCTACCTGCCAGAAACTTTGCCCTCTGTTTCTGGTGAGATTGTACCCCATCAGATGCAAGTGACCAATAAAGAAAGTCTGCAAGCCCAACCAGATATCTCATTACTTACTTGCAGTCCTTGATGGTGAACTTGATGTGATTTTTAATCCAAGTTCGTAATTTGTGTCTCTTGATTGGTGAGTTAATTCCATTGACATTTAATGTTATAATGGAGAAGTTATTTTTAATTGCAGACTTTTTTATGTTTAATGGCTTTTATAAGTGCATTATTTGGCTTTTAGGTTTTGGTGGCTTTAGACTTCCCTTCTGTCTTCCTGGATACGCTTGTTTTTTTCTTTGAGCTTGAGTATAATTTGTAGCATGTTTGAAGACCTGGTTTGGTATACATGTAAGCTTTCAAGCTGTCTGTGTGCTGGAACACTTTTCTTTCTCCCTCAATCATGATGGAATACTAGAGCAAGAATCCCAAAATAACACACCTGAGGACATTTTTCATGCTATCATCAAGGAAAACTTTCCTCATCCAAAAAAATAAGGGCCCATCCATATACAAGAGGCATTCCACACCCCAAACAGATATGACCAAAATAGAAACTCACCATGGCAAATAATACTTAAAACACACCACATTCAAGATAAAGAAATGGTGCTGAGAGCTTCAAGGGAAAAAAAAAGTCACTTTTAAAGGTAAACCAATTAAAATAACAAATGACTTTTCAATGGACAGTAAAAGCAAGAAGCTACTGGAGAGACATACTTCAAGTATTGAATGAGCAAAAATGTTAACCCAGGCTGATATACCCTGCAAAACTATCAGTCATGATCGAGGGAGAAAGAAAAGTTTCCCAGCACAAAGACAACTTGAAGGGATACATGTTCACCAAACCAAGCCTTCAAAAAATGCTAAAGATTATACTCAAGCTTTTAGAAAAAAACAAGCATATCCAGGAGGACAGAAGGGAAGTATAATACCACCAAAACCTAAAAGCAAAACAATACACTTAAAAAAGCCACTAAACAAAATAAACGTCCAGAATTAAAAATAGTTTCTCCATTATAACATTAAATGTCAATGGAATTAACTCACCAATCAAGAGACACAGATTACAAGCTTGGATTAAAAATCACAATCCATCAATGCACTGCCTGTAGGAGACCCATCTAATCACAAAAGATAGGCACATCCTGAAAATAAAAGGCTGGTCCAAAATTCTACAAGCTAATGGAACTAGGTAACAGGCAGGGGTAGCCATTATGCTATCAGACAAAATGGACTTTAAACCAAAAAAAAAAAAATCATAAGAGACACAGATGGAAACTACATGTCACAGGTACAATTCATCAGGAAGACTTCACAATATTGAACATATATGCACCCAATACGAGCCCTCCCCCACATTCATTAAGCAAGCCCTACAATGTCTAAAGTGAGAGATCAACCCCAAAAAGATAATTCTTGGAGATTTCAACAACCCCGCTTAACATGGGATAGATCAACAGGTCAAAAATTTAACAGAGACACTTTGGAACTTATTCAAACCCTTACTTAAATGGACCTTACAGATCTCTATCGAACTTTTCATCCACGCACCAAATAATACACATTTTTCTCAGCAGCACACAGAACTTTCTCCAAAATAGATCACATATTAGGCCACAAAATGAATCTCCACATATATAGGAAAGTGGCAATTCTACCCTGTACCTTATGAGACCACCGTGGCCTAAAGATTCACATCTACAACACAACAAACAGAAAATATACTAACTCCTTGAAACTTAACACTATGCTGTTGAAGGTGAATTGGATTCAGGAAGAAATTAAAAAGGAAATTCAAGATTTCCTGAATGCAAATGATAATGAAAATGCAATTTACTACAAACTCTTGGACACAATGAAAGCTGTCCTAAGAGTAAATATCAGAGCTCTTAATGCCTGTATCAATAAAATGGAATCATCAGAAATACATAATTTAACAATGCAGCTTAAAGCTTTAGAGACACTAGAGCAATCCGATATGAAAATGAGTAGAAGAGAGATTAGCAAAATAAGGGGAGAAATTTCCAAAATCAAGATTAGGTAAGCGATACAGAAAATCAAACAGTCAAAAGGTGGATTTTTGAAAAAATCAGTAAGATTTATACACCACTAGCTAAATTAAACAAAAGGAAGAGAGAGAAAACAAAAATTAACAAAATTAGAAAAGAAAATGGAGTTATGACCACAGATACCCAAGAAATCCAGAAAATTATAATGTTATATTTCAAAAACCTATATTCTGTGAAATTTGACAACACAAAAAAGATGGATGAATTCCTAAGTAAACACAAATTACCTAAAATGAGTCAGGAAGTTGTGAATTATTTTAATAGTCTTGTAACATATGAGGAAATCGATGAAGTAATCTTGAATAGTCCCACCAAAAAATGTCCTGATCCAGTTGGATTCAGCACAGAGTTCTCCCAGGCATTTAGGGAGCTAATAACACCAATACTCCTTAAACTGTTCAATCAAATAGCAAAAGAAGGAACACTACCAAATTCCTTCTATGAAGCTAATATCGTTTTAATCCCAAAACCTAATAAAGACACACTTAGAGAAAACTATAGACCAATCTCTCTGATGAACACAGATGCAAAGATTCTCAACAAAGTCTTAGGAAATCAGATTCAAAAACACATCAAAAAGGTCATTCACGGGGATCAAGTAGGCTTTATCCCAGGCACACAAGGTTGGTTCAACATACACAAATCAATAAATGTAATTCCCATGTAAACCAGTCCAAAGTTCAAGACTACACGATACTCTCGATAGATGCAGAAAAAGATTTTGACAAGATCCAACAGCCCTTTATGATCAAAACCTTAGAGACAGTTGGAATGGAAGGAACCTTTATTGATAATTATTGATATTATATTGATATAATAGAAGCTGTATACAACAAGCCAACAGCAAGGATTATACTCAATGGGGAAAAACTTGAAGCATTCACACTTCAATCAGGAACTAGACAAGGCTGTCCGCTCTCACCACGTCAATTCAATATTGTACTTGATGTTTTAGCTGAAGCCATAAGACAAGACAGGGACATAGAAAGGATTAAAATCGGCAAGGAAGAAATCAAGGTATCTCTATTTGCAGATGACATGACCATATACCTGAGTGATGCCAAAAACTCCACCAGGAAGCTCCTGGAACAAATACAGAAGTTCTTCAGGATGGCAGGATACAAAATAAATGTACAAACATCAGTGGCCTTCCTACATGCCCAGAATGAAAGAAGCAAAAAAGCACTGAGAGAAACAATCCCATTTACTACAGCCCCTAATAAATGAAATTCCTGGGTACAAACCTAACCAAAGGAAGTAAGAAACCTTTACAATGAAAACCTTAAAACCCTAAATAAATAAGGCACCAGAAAGTGGAAAGACCTCCCATGTTCCTGGATTGGCAGAATCAATATCGTAAAAATGATCATCCTACCAAAGCAATGCACAGATTCAATGTTATACGAATTAAAATCCCAAAGCAATGCTTTAAACAAGTTGGCCAAACAATCTCACAATTCATATGGAGGCACAAAAGACTCAGGATAGCAAAAACAGTCCTGAGTAACAAAAACACTGCTAGAGGTATAACCATTATAAACCTTAGTGTATACTACAAATCCTGAATTGTAAAAACAGCCTGGTATTGGCTCCAAATTAGACACAAAGATCAATGAATTAGGGTTTAAGACCCAGATATAAGCCTTCACAACTACGGCCATTTGATCTTTGACAAGAGGGCCAAAAAATCCAATGGAAAAAGAACAGCATCTTCAACAAATGGTGCTAGCAAAACTGGATATCCACATGCAGAAGATTAAACTTGACCCATACTTGTCATCATGTACAAGAATTAATTCCAAATTCATCAAGACCTCAATATAAAGCCAGAGACTATAAAAACAATATTTGAAAAGGTAGGGAACTCCCTCGAGCTGATTGGGCTAGGCCACCAGGTCCTAAATGGACATCCAATAGCACAGTCACTACAACCAACACTGAACAGATGGGATTTTGTGAAATTAAAGAGCTTCTGTTCAGATAAAGAGATTGTAACCCGAGCACAAATGCAACCCACAGAATGGGAGAAAATTTTCACCAATCACATATCTAATAGAGCTCTTTTATCCAGAGTGCACAAAGAACATAGAAAACTAAACACCAAGTAAAAAAGTGGGCCAATTAAAAAATGCACTTTGGAACTTAAAAGAAACTTTACCAGGGACGAAATTAAAATGTCTAACAAATATCTTAAAAAATGCTGCACATCCTTAGCCATCAGGGAAATGTAAATCAAAACTTCCCTGAGATATCATCTCACCCCGGTCAGGATGGCAAAAATCCACAATACAAACAACAACAAATGCTGGGGAGGATGTGGAGAGAGGGGAACTCTCCTACATTGCTAGTGGGAATGCAGGCTCATACAACCACTCTGGCTAGCCATCTGGAGATTCTTAAAGAGATTAAAGATTGAAATGCCATATGGCCCTGCTATTACACTTCTGGGAATAACCCCACATACAGCAAAAATTCACCTCCATAGCACAAGCACAACCATGTTCATAGCAGCACTGTTTACCATAGCAAAGTCATGGAATCAGCCCAAATGTCCAACAGTTGATGAATGGATAAGTAAAATGTGGTACATTTATACAATGGAATACTACTCAGTCATCAAAAATGATGAATTAATGCAATTTGCCAGGAAAAGGATGTTATTAGAAACAATTATATTGAGTGAAGTATCCCAGACACGGAAAACTAAGCGCCCTATGTAGTCCCTAATAGGTGGATCCTAGTACCAAACCCAATTAGAGACACTCTACGACAAATCTCTGAAATACCTACGGTAATTGCAAAGATTATAAACAGAAGGGATTGGGAAGGAGTGCTCCACCAGAAACAAGGAGAGAGGGGCCATGTTACAGCAGAGAAAACAGGCCGCCATCAAGGACGGCAAATAAATAATGAGACATCTGGTTACGTTCACAGACTTTCCTTCCTGATAATTTGCAACTGATGGGGCATTATCTCACCAGAAGGGGAGGACATACAGGCTGGGAGATAGAAAGTAACCATTTTGCAAATGTGTGATTGACCCCTCTCTCACTGTGGTCCCCTAATTTTATTCTATCTACTTTTGAATATACTCTTATAACAAGACTCTAATTTAACAGGTTTTTATCTCTGGCCAAGGAGTGACATCCAATACCCATCAGGATGGAGCCAAGGGCATTGCAGGAGCTGCAAAACTGAAAAAAAATCAACAAACCATAATTCAGAACATCAGAGACTCTATATCAACCACCTGGAACCAGACCGGCCTAATCTCTCCCCATCCTGAAGCTCAGAGAATTTTGCATAAGAGTGGGGCGTTAAAATTGTAAGGGCAGGAGGATGGGAGTAGTAATATGCAACATATGCCACACAAATTAGGACCGAAGCAACCATAATTGGACTTTGAATGACCTACGCAATGTCCAACACATTATTTACTCCACAAATTCCAGCATGGACTAAAGGCACTAGGATCCTTGGAGGCTAAGGGGAACACAGGAAAGGGTTCTGGAAAATGTCTCTGGTTCCTTGCACCTCATCCGAGAGGAGAACCCAGAGGAGAGTTTGGCATGCACATTAATGGATGCTCCAGGGATAGGGGGGCACTAGGGGATGCGGAGGGTAGGGGTAGGGGAGGGGGAGCAGAGGAGTGCGGGGAGGGGGGGAGGTGGAGAGAGGGAGGGGACTGGTGTGCCTGTGAAGTTTGTATAAGCGGAAATAAAAAAAGTTAAAAATTGAAATACCAAAAAAAAAGATTTAATATGTTGATGATATATGAGGGTAAGTGGTATATAGTCCCTGAAGTTTTATATGGTTTGGTGGTGGCTATATGGAAAAGTTAATCTACAGTAATTAATTATTGAAAGAAGCAGGATGATAAAAAGGGGTTTACTTATCTTTGAGCTGGATGTGAAGAATCTCTCTCATGTGATAGGATGATTTTAGGGGACTTCAGATGTATGACGTTTGTTTCCCAGGCATGGCTTGGGTTTTCTTTGGACTCTGTTAAAATGTGAGGAGCAGTGTGTCCTCTCTGAGATGCAGGATGACAAGGAGCATCGGCGTTGGGTAGGCAGATGGATCAGAAAAGGGGCTGGTGGCCGCTGGCAGCGCAGTTCACCTGGGACCCAGGGAGTGGCCTAGAGGGCCAGCCCACCCTGGTTAGGCTGGAGGCTGCTCAGGCTGCCAGGCAGGAGGAGCTGGGACCGGCTGGTGGGAGTTACCTGAGACTCAGGGTGCCGAGGAGCGTCGAGGGCGGATGGACGGGTGAGTGGACCAGCAAAGGGAAAATGAAATTTCTTCAGTCTGTGAAATTGCTGGCAGGCAATAAAATGTCCACTTCCCTACTGTTCTCTGAAATTTCCCTCTGGAATGCTAGAGTTCCTGCAAGAACTGTGGAAAGGCATTTGGCCAGAGAGCTGAAAAGAAGACTGCATGCTAATAAGATTGTTAAACACTGTGTTAGCTAAACTGCTTTGTTGGGGAATGCAACCTCCTTTGTCCCTTGTGTATAAAAAACGGTATGGAGATGTATTTCAGGCTTCACACACAACACCCTGCCTGTGTGTAAGCCTTGGTACCAGTCTCTCTTTCTCTCTCTCTCTCTCTCTCTCTCTCTCTCTCTCTCTCTCTCTCTGTTCTCTCTCTCTCTCTCTCTAATAAAGCCTGTCAGTTGCGCTTATGTTTGCCGTTTTCTCTGTTCGGTGGTGGACCTCAGCATGCTGGATTGAATAAAATGCCTTGCTTTTGCACACATGTCTTGGATGAATTTTGAGAGATATCAGACCCTAATGAGAAGTTCACAAATGATCCAGCTCTGTAAAATGAAGCATTTGCTGAAGCATTAGATAAATGTCTGAACAGTAAACTACATACGTCTGATTTTCTCAGATTCCTCGTTCTTTCTGCAGTGAGAGTTGTGGTGTTGGGTTTAGAAAATACTCCAGGAGGGGAAAGTTTACTGTTGTTTTGACTGTACTCCCTGCCCAGACAATGAGATTTCCAATAATACAGGTAAGCATATATTTTATAGGGAAACTATATACCTATACTTAATAGCCATCAGTTCATTCATTAAAAAAAGAGACTTCTTACATGAAGTTTGAGAGCTTTTATAATCCGTGAGTTGAACATGAAAGTTTAGAAGGTATTTGGTTGTCCTGTCCACTTAGAAAATCAATGTCACTTGCTTCTTTCCTAAGGCATGTGACCTTCACATATATTTATTCTGAATTTTGATGGAATTTATTGAATGCATACATAGATTTGGAAAGTGTAGATAGTGTCACAATATTAATTTTGTCAGTGAAAAACATAATAGATGCCTTTATCTGGAAAAAAACTCCAGAGGACTTTTCTTTCTAAAATAAATTCACTCACATTGTTAAAAATCAAGACAAAATTCAAAAGGAGACTAACCTCATTCCAAATTAAACCAACACAGTGTAACCAAATATACAGGTTTCTTAAAACAATGATGGAAATTGATGCCATTGTCTTCTAAATACTGTATAGATGAAGTGGGAAAAGAAACAATTGCTTTCTGACATGCCCATAGAGAGTGGGTTCTGTCCACTTGGCATTATTCTCTACAATTGTCTGCATACTATATGTTTATTTGGTATCTGAAGCAACAAAGGACATGGGACTAGCCTAATCAATATATTGTTGAAGGTACATAATGCTGACTTAATTTTTAATACATATTGTGTTACAATTTCTTGACTATTTTGCTGGCATAATTGACACCTTTAAAATAAAAATTTATTAAAGTTGTGGCATGCTAAAATTACATCTTTCATGGTGAATTTCTGATTTGTTTTTATGAATAAACTTTTGTGTGTGGTTTCAGGGATGTAGCTAAGTTAGTAGAGTACTTGCTTGGCATGCATGAGTCACTGGGTTCTATCATTTCACATACCTAGTCAAAGTAACTGTTCACAGTAAAGAAGTGTGTATAAATGAAACATTACTGAATGTAAAACTATTGAAAATTTACATTTTAACAGATTTGGAGTGATGCATTAAGTGTCCAGACCAACAATACGCCAACATTGAACGAAACCAATGCCTCCCCAAAACTGTGACGTTTCTTGATTATGAAGACCCCTTAGGGCTGAGTCTGGCTTGCATGGCCTTATGTTTGTCTACGCTCACAGCCCTTGTACTTGGAGTCTTCGTGAAGCACCGAAACACTCCTATCATGAAGGCAAATAACCGCACACTCAGGAACATCCTGCTCATTGCCCTTAACTTCTCTTTTCTCTGCTCCTTGCTCTTCATTGGACATCCCAACACAACCACCTGCATCCTGCAAATGACTGCATTTGGAGTTGTATTCACTGTGGCTCTGTCCACTGTCTTGGCCAAAACTATTATGGTGGTTCTGGCCTTCAAGGTCACTGCTCCAGAAAGAAGGATAAGGTGGTTGCTGGTCTCAGGAGTACCAAACTTCATAGTTCCCTTGTGTACCATGGTCCAACTTATTCTCTGTGGAACATGGCTTGGAAGGTTTCCACCCTTTGTTGACACAGATGCACACTCTGAACATGGCCACATCATCATCATGTGCAACAAGGGCTCAGTCATTGCTTTCTACTGTGTCCTGGGATACCTGGGGTCTCTGGCCCTGGGGAGCTTCACTATGGCTTTCCTGGCCAGGAACCTGCCTGACACCTTCAATGAAGCCAAGTTCCTGACCTTCAGCATGCTGGTGTTCTGCAGTGTGTGGGTCACATTCCTTCCTGTTTACCACAGAACCAAGGGGAAGGTCATGGTGGCTGTGGAGGTGTTCTCCATTTTGGCCTCCTGTGCAGGTCTGCTAGGCTGTATTTTTGCCCCAAAGTGCTACATCATTTTGTTAAAACCAGATAGGAACTCTATTCGGGTATTGAAAGATAAAACACATTGTCAGGATAATAAGTATCATTAAATATTTTATGAATTTTAAGTGAGCATGTAAGGTAATAATTTTCATTGTGGCATTTTTGTGCACATACTACATTATACTTTGTTATTGTTCATTTCTTCACCTGGTTGATTGCTGTCACCCACGCTGCATACCTTTTGTTTATCTTTCTTCGCCACCTCCCTCAAAAGTCCCCATTTCTGACTTGGACAACATGTATTCCATCATCCTATCTGCGGGCATATATACCACCCTTATATATGATCTCTTTTTCCCCTTTTCTTGTACCATTTCCATATACATGTCCTGTACACACACATTCACATGCATACAAGAAAGCTCAGAGAGCAAAATAGAAAGAACAGGAAGTGGTACAAGGCTTTAAGACTTCAAGCTCCACCTCCTCCAACTTATAAATATTCCATACACTTATCATACAGCATCATCTGATGAGGACCAAGTATCCAACCCATATGCCTATGGCAGGATGTTGCACATTGCAAACTCAACAAACCCCTAGCTAAATGGAGTGTTTAATGTTTGATTAACTTGACAGGATCTAGATTCACCTGTGTGTGTTTGTGAAGATAGTCCTAGTCCAGGTTCACTGAGGTGGAAAGATCCCCAGTGAATTTGGTCACTCTATCCACTGGTGTGAAGTTCTGGACTGAATAAAAGGTGAAAGAAAGACAAGCAACAGCATTCATCTTTCTCTGCTTCCAGATTACAAATGCCATGTGGCCAGCTGCCTAATGCACCTGCGACCATGAATTCTCTGTCATGATGGATTACACTCTTGAATTGTGAGCCCAATAACCTTTGCTTCATTAAGTTGTTTAATTTCAGGTAATATATCATAGATACAAGACAAGTAGTTAATAGGCCAAACTATCAAAACAAAGGAAGTCACAAGTTACAAACTTAGAAATGAAAATGGACAGGTTAGGACAGATTCCACTGCAGTCCAGAAAATTAGTCATAACTGTTTTTGAAAACATGTTCAAAGCAATTTAAACAAGAAATTCCAAGAAACCTATGACCTAGCAAAATCAAATCAAAAAGAAGATACAAATTACTGAACATTCATAGTTATGACACTGAAGCAGTAGTACAGAGCCTCCCAAAGAAGAAATGTCTGGTTTAGGAAAATCTGGTCTTTTCTATGAAACTAAAATGCCTCCATGTTTGCTCCAGCCTCCCTTTAATAAGGAAATTTCTGAAAACTCTTTACCTCTACTGTTTATCAAAATTCAGACAAAGGAACATTCTAACTTCCTTAACTTCTATTAGGGTGTGCAATTCTTTGTTTCTTGGGCTGTGATATGCATTACTTCTTAGTTTATTAGGCTGAGTGACTGTTTCCTAATCGACCACAAAAGAGAGTGTGACACAAGTCTCACATGAATAAAGCTAAAGGTCAGAGATACTCCTGCATTAGGGATAAAAGATTATGTGGCAGTCTAGTTAGATTGTCTACAAGTAGGTCCATGAAACAGACAAGGAAGAAATAACACCAGGCATATTCTAAAAAGTCACTGCTACAAATGGCAAACCCTGATGACATCTTTCATTCTGTACTTCCCCTGTTTACTAGCACAGGCCTATGACCATGAATGCAGAGGGACAGAAGAGTACAGGTATCCCATTTTAAGATTGTGTCTACCCGTGATAAAGCGACTGATCAATACTGAAATTCTCTCTGTCTCTGTCCCTACAGATCTGAGGTCATCAGATATGGCAGACCCCCTTCGCTCATGTGGATCTGGAGAGTGCATATTTACAGATACTTCTGACTGAATTGTCCCAAAGCTCCGTGCTTTGAACACTTGTCACCACTCCAGGTCTGTTTGTAACTTTAGTAGGTGAGCCTGTCAGGAGGAAGTGTATCACTAGTGGGTCAGGCCTTGAAGTTTATAATCCTGACCCTCCTCCTACCATCCAATCACTTTTTCAGCCGTACAACCAGGGTCCCACTAATCCTGGAACTCCTTCCTTCTTACTCATCACTCCACCCTTCATTCATTCCTTCCTTCCTCCTACCTTACTCTTCCTTCCTCCCTTCCTTTCTTCCTTCCTTCCTTCCTTCCTTCATTCCTTCATCCCTTCTTTCCTTCCTTCCTTCCTCTCTTCCTTCCTTTCTTCCTTCCTCCCTTCCTTCCTTCTTTTGCTCCTTTCTTCCTTCTTTCTTTTCTCTATTTTTTCTTTATTTTCGTTCTCCTGCCATTTCTCTTTGTCTTCTTGCTTCTCTCCCTCCTCTTCCTCTTTCTTCCTCAATATGGTTTCAAAGTAACAGCCAGCCTTCCATTATTCTCACCGTGCTCTCTGTGAGTGCTATGGTGGATTCACATAAAGCAATATATTAAGCCCTTTTTCCCTCTAAGTTGCTTAATAATTATAACACCTATTGTGATAATTATATATAAAGATCAACTTGTTTGGGAGTTGAAGGCTAAGATCTGGGAACATCTGTGAAGAGTTGGTAGTTTAGGCAATTCCTGAGAAAACTTAAAGGAGATTATTTACTTGATGTAGAATGACTCAGCTCATAGTGGGTGAGACTTATTTGGGAAGGTGGATAAGAGGGAGAGAGCTGCTGCAGTACTTTGGCATTCTACAAGCACCCTGGGACAGACTTGCAGTCTAGCAAGAGAGAGGTTTGCCCTTCTCTCACAATGGATAAGTCATGGTCAGCTACTTTGGGTCCTAGTTTTTGTGTGAGCTTTCCTTTCAAGCTGAACTGAGAAATGTAACCTGCAAATCATAAGTCAAAATAAAGACATTTGTTCCTGTAAGCTGCTTGGTCATGAATTTATCAGCAACATGTAGACATCTGAGATACCTATGAAGGGTTATCTAATTAAGGCAAGCCTCTGAGCAAGCCTGTGGGAGAATATGTAACTGATGTGGGAAGATCCATCTCATCATGGGCGGTACCATTCCCTGGGCAGATGGATACAATGAAGGGAGAGAGAGAGATGGGTACAAACTATGGTGTTGGAAAGCTGGCAAGTTGGACATCATTCTCTGCTCTTGGTCTCTCTGCTCTTGCTGGCAACATGGTGTAGTCAGTTCTCTCAGATCCTGCCCTCATGATTAACTGGAACCTGTAACTGGGAATCTGATTTAAAATCCCGTTAGTCTCCTAAATGGTTTGAATCAGATATTCATCAGTGTAACTGATATGAAATGGAGTAAGGCAGTCTCACGTGAAGGTGTGCTACTTAGATATAGCATTGACGGATAAGCTCTGGGATATCTATGAAGACTCACCAGCACATGGTGGGTGGGACTATTCACTGGCCAGGTGGGTAAAATGTAGAGAACTGCTTAAATAGATCAGCTGAATTGCCATCCAGTGTGTGAGGTTTGTCCTTCTTTCAGGGATCCCTATGGATAAGGTGTAGCCATTTCCATCAGTTCCTGAGGTTGATATGAACTCTCCTACCAAGAAGGTCTGTAATGGAGAACTGTAAGCAAGAAGAAAGAACCCTTTTCCCCTTAGTTTTTTTTTTTTTTTTTTATCAGCAGAGTTAGGAAAATATCAGGCTAACACTCCAGCCTCAGCATCCAGAGAGCTGGAGACTCAAACCTTCCCACCATGCCTGGATTCCTCTCCAAAGTCTTTTGTTTCTGTCTGTCTGATTTTCACTGCCCTTCTTCTTAACTTCCTTCTCCTCACATGTTCCCAGCTCCTGTGGACCCTGTTTTATTCTCTTTACTCTTTCCTTGTTTTCCTGACTCCTCTTACCAGTGTCCCTCAGCACGCACTTTACATTTGGGGTTGTCCTGATTCCAAATTTCTCCACAGCCACAAAACTCCTCTTCATCTCTTTTCCTCTAATACTTCACCATATGAAATCTGTTCTCCATCTCAGAATCACCCATGTCCAGCCTTCATTTTAGAGTTTCTTCTCTGACTTAGAACTTAATATTTTTTTTCTCTCTTGGCAACCTGCTCCTCTCTTCTCCAACTGTTTTTTTTTTTCTAAGATTCATTTTATGTGGAAGGAAGCATGCATGGATCTGTGTGTCTATGTGTCTTGGTGTCTGCTGTGTGTGTGTGTGTGTGTGTGTGTGTGTGTGTGTGTGTTTGCATGTGTTTGACCACTGCTATATTTCAAATTTGCATAAATATATTTGATAGATATGTAAAGTTACCTTCCTCTGATTTTGCCTTAATAAGCATTTTGTAGAGGATTCATGCATGCTTCCATTCTTCATCATGAAGATTCCAATGCCTAACACAGTCTGTGCTTCCTTCTTGGTCGATAGTCAGTACTCCTCCTGGGATGGCCACATTCTCTCACTATATTTGGATCCTGTGACTATGATTCCTAGGAGCTCAGTACCATCCCAGCCTCCCATCTTGGAGGCAAATGGTATAAGCACATTTTCCCAGGTGTGCCTAAAAGCTCAGTTCTCAATTGTCAAGTTGAGACAACTTGAGACATGGAGGCATCCCTACAAAATGGTTCATCCTGAACTATTCTAAATAGAGGGAAGTAAGATGAAGGTTTAACTTGTTGAAAGAATGACCCTTTCTATCTCACCTAGACAATGCTTCACTATTTACACCTTAGAATGAGCTTCCTGCCACTCTTGATCCTCAAATGGATTAATTTACTCTGCATCTTTCAGATTTTCGTAGATATTGCATTCCACCTGTTATGGTTGCATTTGGTGTCGACCTTACAGTTGCAGACTGTTTGGGGCACAGCTATGGAAGGTTACTAGTTGGAATGGCCCCTGAACAAGTCTGCAGGTACTCGATTGATTTCTATGGGCAGCCCAGCCCATAGTGAGTGGTGCTTTACTGTGGTGGTCCAGACAATAGGATGCAAAAGGAGGAGGTACTTACTCTTCCCTTATCTTGTGTCCACTTGCTGTGCAAACCACTCTCTGAGTGTTGTTTGCTTTCAGAGCATCATGGCCTTCTTTATTGTTGTTCCTGCTGGCTCAATCCTTGGCTGCCTTGGAGCTTCACTTCTTCCATCATGTTGTTGCTGTTCCCAATGCCTTTAGTGCATGGTCCCTGTGCCTTGCTGCTGTTTGCTGTTCATTGATGACTTTGGAATCCAGCTGTTCTTCACTTACATCAGAACACAATATCTTTGAACTTTTAGTAAAGTAAAGGCTTTAGATCTTCTTGGGATGTTTTGGATTTGTGAATCTAGCATAACCAGACTAGCATAACTAACTTCAAGGCAAATATTGGTGATAACTTCTCAAGTGTAGTAATACCATTTAATTCAGTTCCATCAAAAACACACAAGAACAAAAAAAGGTCTTAAGAAATAAAATGAAAATGCCCAGGTCACAGCACAAATCCATGAGAAATAAAAAAAAAAAAGAATAAACCCCATAATGGTACATTCCAACCAGGACAAATACACAGAAAATAGCCAAGAAAGCCATAGCTAAGAGAATGAATTTCAAAGCCTGATTAATACTATGATCAATACTATGAAAGTGGAAATCCAGGTGGAGTTAAATAACTGCATCAATCACTTTGAATAGGAATACAAAAGACACTTTGGAGGATAAGTTGAAACAAAAGAAGGCATATAGCAGTTAAAACAGTACTTAAAACACTCTCAATCAGAGTTTAAAACTGAACTAAAAGACAAGTTATCTTTAAATCAGAACTCAACAGAGACTCTTATCAGCAGAACTAATTAAGCAGAAAACAGAATTTCAGATCTTGAAGACAAAGAGGAATAACTAAACAGCTCAATGGAAGAGGTCATTAAAGCCAAAAAGATACTTGGTATGAATATTCAAGACTTATGGGATACCTAGAAGAAGCCTAACATGTGCATTCATGGAATACCAGAGCAAGAATCTCAAAATAACACACCTGAGGACATTTTTTTAAATCATCATAAAGGAAAACTATACTCATCTAAAGAAAGAGAGGCCCATCCAAATACAAGAGGCATTCCACACCCCAAACAGATATGTCCAAAATAGAGACTTGAAACTGAAAATAATAGGCAAAACACTAAAGATACAAGTTGCAGAAAATGTGCTGAGAGCTTTAGGGGGAAAAAAAATCACTTTTCAAGGTAAACATTAAAATAACAAAGGATTTTTTCAACAGAAACAGTGAAAGCAAGAAGAGCTCAGAGAGACATACTTCAAGTATTGAATGAGCAAAAATGTCAACCAAGGCTGATATACCCAACAAGACTATCAGTCTTGATCGAGGGCGAAAGACAAATTTTAAAACATAATGACAAATTGAAGGCTTACATGACTACTAAACCAAATCTTCAAAAAATGCTAGAAAAGGTATTCAAGCTTGAAGTAAAGAATAAGCATATCCAGGAAAACAGAAGGGAAGTAGAATACCACCAAAATATAAAAGACAAACAATACACATATGAAAGCCACTAAACACAAAAATTGTAAGGAATTAAAAGTAAATTCTCCATTATAACACTAAATGTCAATGGCATTAACTCATCAATCAAAAAACACAGATACCAAACATGGATTACAAATCACAACCCATCTATCTGCTGCCTTCAGGAAACTCATCTCACCACAAAAGACAGGCACATTCTATTTTTTAACATTTTTTTATTTATTATTTATTCAATTGTGTGTGTATGCATGTGTGCTCATAAGTGTATGTATGTGTGTGTGTAGAACCATGGATGAATTTGGGAACCACCATGGACTGCCTCCAACTGCTCCTTGTTTACTCTGCCCCGGGATTCACAGGTTCCGCCCTACCAGGACCAGAAACGCAGGCCACCCCTGATTCCGCCGGAGTCTATACATGGGGTCTAGGATTCGAACTCAGGACCTTCTGCCTGCAAGGCAGAGGCTAAATCCTTGAGCCACCTCTCCAGCCCCGACAGGCACATTCTTTTTTATTATTATTATTTCTTATTTATTCAATTGTGAGTGTGTGTGTGTGTTGTGTGTGTGTGTGTGTGTGTGTGTGTGTGTGTGTGTGGTGTGTATATGTGTGTAGAACCACGGACGAATTCGGGAACCACCATGGACTGCCTCCACCTCCTCATTTACTCTGCCCCATGATTCACAGGCTCCCCTGACAGGCACATTCTAAAAGTAAAAGGCTGATCAAAATAAAAAACAGCTAATAGAACCGGAAACAAGCAGGGGTAGCAATTATGCTATATGACAAAGTGGACTTCAAATGAAAGAAAATCATAAGAGCTACAAAAATGTACAACATTTTAGTCACAGGTAAAATTCTCCAGGAAGACTTCACAATACTGAACATATACACACCTAATATGGACTCCTCCACATTCATTAAGCAACCACTACAACATTTAAAGCAAGAAATCAATTCCAAAACGATAATACTCTGGGATTTCAATACTGCCCTCTCAATGTGGGATAGATTAACAGGTCAAAAACTTCACAGAGACACATTGGAAATTAATCAAACCCTGTCTGAAATGGATCTTACAAATGTCTATTGAACTTTCTATCCACGCACCAAAGAAGACACATGGTTCTCAGTAGTCCATAGAACTTTCTGCAAAATAGAAGACATATTGGGCCACAAAATGGATTTTCGCATATACAAGAAAGTTTAGGGCTGGAGAGGTGGCTCAGGGGTTAGGCCTCTGCCTTGCAGGCAGAAGGTCCTGAGTTCGGATCCCAGATCCCACGTATAGACGCCAGGCGGAAGCAGGGGCGGCCTGCCTTTCTGGTCCTGGTAGGGCGGAGCCTGTGAATCCCTGGGCGGAGGAAGTGGAGGCGTCCATGGTGGTTCCCGAATTCGTCCGTGGTTCTACACACACACACAGACACACCCGTGCACACATACACACACACGCACAATTGAATAAATAAATAAATTAAAAACAAAAAAAAAGAAAGTTTAAATTTTAGTTTGTAGCCTATCAGACCACCATGGTCTAAAGCTTGACATCCACAACACAACAATCAATACAAAATACATTAACTCCTAGAAACTAAACACTGTGAGGCTGAATGATAATTTGGTTCAGGAAGAAATCATAAAGGAAATTCAAGATTTACTTGAAGCAAACTATAATGAAAATGCAACATATCAAAATCTCTGGGACACAGGGGCTAGAGAGGTGGCTCAGGGGTTAAGCCTCTACCTCGCATGCAGAAGGTCCTGAGTTCAGATCCTAGACCTCATGTATAGAGGCGGGGAGGAATCCAGGGCGGCCTGCGCTTCTAGCCCTGGTAGGGCGGAGACTGTGAATCCCCGGGCAAAGTAAACAAGGAGGAGGTGGAGGTGGTCCAGGGTGGTTTCCCAATTCGCTCCTGTTTCTAAACACACACACACACACACACACACACACACACACACAAACACACACACATACACACATGCATACTTGAATAAATAAAAAAAAATTTAAAAAATCTTTGGGACACAATGAAAGCCATCCTAAGAGGTAAGTTCATAGCTCTTAATGTCTATATAAAAAATAGAACATCAAAAATAAATAACTTAACAATTTGATACTTTTGTTTCAAATAACTTAAAGCTTCAGAGACACAGAAGTAATCCAATCCCAAAAGCAGTAGAAAAGAGGAGATTAGCAAAATGAGGGGAGAAATGTCCAAAATTGAGATAAGGAAAATGATACAAAGAATCAACCAGTCAAAAAGGTGGTTCTTTGAAAAAAATCAATAATATTGATACACCTCTAGTTTAATTAACCAAAATCAAGAGAGAGAACACAAATTAACAAAGTTAGAAATTGAAGTTGGAGTTATTACAACTGATACCCAAGAAATTCAGAGAATTATAATGTCACATTTGAAAAACTTATACTCCATGAAATTTGATAACACAAAAGAAGTCAATGAATTCCTATGTAAGTACAAATTGCCTAAATTGAATCAGGAAGTTTTGAATTATTTAAATAGTCCTATAACATATGAGGAAATCGATGAATTATTCTCGAATCTTCCCACCAAAAAATGTCTTGGACCAGATAGATTCAGCACAGAATGCTACCAGATGTTTAAGGAATAACCAACACTAATACTCCTTAAACTATTCCATCAAATTGTGAAGGGAGGAACACTGACAAATTCTTTCTATGAACTGAATATCATCTTAATCCCAAAACCTAAAAAAGATACACTACAAAAGAAAAGTATAGGCCATTCTCTTTCATGAACACAGATTCAAAGATTCGCAAAAAATCTTAGCAAATCATATTCAAAAACATGTCCAAAAGATCACTCACTGTGAATAGGCTTTATCCCAGACACACAAGAGAGATTCCACTTATGCAAATCAATATTCACCATGTAAACTAATACAAAGTCCAAGACCACATGCTACTCTCGATAGATGCAGAAAAAGCTTTTGGCAAGATCCAACATCCTTTTATGATAAAAAACCTAGAGACACTTGGAACAGAAGCAACCTTTATCAACATAATAAAAGCTGTATACAATAAGCCTACACCAAGGATTATACTAATTGGGAAAACTTGAAACATTCCTGCTTCAATCAGGAACTAGAAAAGGCTGTCCACTCACACCACTTCTGTTCAATATTGTACTTGAAGTCTTAGCTGGAGCCATAAGAAAAGAGAGGTAGAAAAAGGGATTCAAATTGGGAAGGAAGAAGTCAAGTTATCTCTGTTTGCAGATGACATGATCTTATACAAGAGTGATCTTAAAAGCTCCACCAGGAAACTCCTAAAAATAATATAGAAGTTCAGCAGGGTCCCCTACCACAATCTAACCTGAACAGCGCCAAATCTGGCCAGGGCTTGGGTGGACTACTGGCCAAGCCCAAGGTCCTCCCAAGTGAAGCCTGCCTTTCATCCTTAGACACTTGCCCCTTCCACTGGCCCTGAACAAAAGCTCCCTTTCGTGGTCCCAGTAAGGAACCCTGCTTCCCAGGTACTCCCCACCAGAACCCAGGTCACCCGCTCTTCCCAGCCCCTCCCACCATCCAGGCTGAACAGCACCAAAGCTGGCCAGGGCTTGGGTGTACTACTGGACATGCTCTAGTCTCAGTTGAAGCCCGCCTGCTGTGAATGCACACTCGCTCACTCACAAACCAGGTAAGACACCCTCTGTCTATTAAAACTGATTTAATTGATGTACTAACATTCTAATAGCCTCACCTTGGAAATAACAATAACAACAGACTAATGCACCCAATTCCAAGACAACTACTAGTAATAACTGCCAGAGAGCGGTTATACCAACTAAATCAGTTAGTCAAAAACACACAGAAACTGTAAAGACTCAAGACACAAAATAACAATGCCCAAGTCAAAGGGTAGATCAATGAGAAACAAAATCCAAGAAAACAAAACTCCCTCTGAAAGAATTAACCTCATTATGAAAGATTCCAACTATAACAAATTCAAAGAAAACAGCTAAGAAAGCCAGGCCCCAGATAACGACTTTCCAAGCACGATCATTACCATGATCTATACTATGAAAAAGGAAATCCGGGAGGAGTTAAATATCCGCATCAACCACTTTGAACAAAAACACAACAGATAACTGGAGGAGTTGAGAAAAAGAGTTCAAGAAACAAAAATAGGCATAGAACAGTTAAAACAGCCACAGGCAGAGTTGAAAATTGAAGTAAAAGACAAGTTATCCACAACCCAGAACTCAACAGAGAGTCTTACCAATAGAACTTTCGAGGAGGATAATAGAATTTCAGATCTTGAAGACAAAGTGGAAGAATTAACCAGCTCAATGGAAGAGGTCATTAAAGCCAAAAAGATATTTGAGTGGAATATTCAAGAGTTATGGGACACCTGGAAGAAGCCTAACATGTGCCTTCTTGGAACACTAGAGCAAGAATCCCAAAATACCACACCTGAGGAAATTTTTCAAATTATCATAAATGAAAACATCCCTCCTCTAAAGAAAGAGAGGCCCATCCAAATACAAGAGGCATTCTGCACCCCAAACAGATATGACCAAAATACAAACTCGCCATGGCAAATAATATTCAAAACACTTCACATTCAAGACAAAGAAAAGTTGCTGAGAACTTCACGGGAAAAAAAAGCAAGTCAATTTTAAAGGAAAACCTATTAAATTAACAAATGAATTCTCAAGAGAAACAGTAAAAGTAAGAAGAGATTGGAGAGACGTACTTCATTCAATTATTGAATGAGCAAAAATGTCAACCCAGGCTGATATACCCAGCAAGACTCTCAGTCTTGATCGAGAGAAAAAGACAAATTTTAAAACACAATGACAAATTGAATGCTTACATGTCTATCTAAACAGGCTTTCAAAAAATGCTAGAAATGATACTCAAGACTGAAGAAAAAAGCAATAATATCCAGGAGGACAGCAGAAAAGTATAATAACAGTAAAACCTAAAAGCCAAACAATACACTTACAAAAGACACTAAACATAAAATATGTCTGGAATTAAAAATAATTTCTCCATTATAACACTAAATGTTAATGGAATTAATTCACCAATCAAGAGACATAGATTACAAACTTGGATTAAAAATCACAACTCATCAATCTGCTGCCTTCAGGAAACCCATCTCACCACAAAAGATAGGCACATCCTGAAAATAAAAGGCTGGTCCAAAATTCTGCAAGTTAATGGAACCAGGAAACTATGATAACTATGTTATCAGACAAAGTGGACTTCAAACCAAAAAAAATCATAGGAGACACAGATGGATATTACATTTTAGTCACAGGTATAGTTTACCAGGAATAGTTCACAATACTGAATATATATGCACCTAATAAGGGCCCCCCACATTCATTAAGCAAACCCTACAGCATCTAAAGTGAGAAATGAACTTCCAAACAATAATTGTTGTGGATTTCAACACTGCCCTCTCAACATGGGATAGATTAACAGGTCAAAAACTTAACAGAGATACATTGGAACTTAATCAAACTCTTACTTGAAATGGACCTTACAGTTCTCTATCAAACTTTTCATCCACACACCAAAAAATACACATTTTTCTCAGCAGCACTCAGAACCTTCTCGAAAACAGACTACATACTGGCCAAAAATCAAAACTCTACATATACAGGAAAGCCGAAATTCTAGCCTGTACCTTATCGGAGCACCATGGTCTAAAACTTGACATCCACAGAACAAGAAACAACAGAAAATTCATTAATTCCTGGAAACTAAACACTATGACACTGAATGAGAATTGGATTCAGGAAGAAATTACAAAGGAAATTCAAGATTTCCTTAAAGGAAATGATAACGAAAATAAAAATTATCAAAATCTTGGGGACACAAGAAAGCTGTCCAAAGAGGTAAGTTCATAGCGCTTAATGCCTACATCAAAAAAATAAAAACATCACAAGTAAATATCTTAACAATGCAGCTTAAAGCTTTAGTGACACTAGAGCAATCTGACCCCAAAAGCAGTAGAAGAGAGGAGGTCAGCAAAATCAGGGGAGAATATCCAAAATTGAGATAAAGAAAACGATACAGAGAATCAACCAGTCAAAAGCTGGTTCTTTGAAAAAATCAATAAGATTGATACACTCACAGCTAAATTAACAAAAGCAAGAGAGAGAAAAACACAAATTTACAAAATTATCATTGAATCCCCAAAGTCCAGCATGGATCAACAGGCACATAGATCCTTAGAGGCAAGGGATTAACATTCACAATAGTGTTCTCATGCTAAATGGGAACACATACAGAAAAGAGCTCTAGGCAATGCCACTGAGTCCTTACATCTCATCAGAGAGGAGGACGCAAAGGGAAGTTTGACATGCACACTAAAGGATGCTCGGAATGGGGAAGGGGTAACTGGGAGGGGAGGGGGGGAAAGGAAAGGGAAAGGTGGGGAGAGAGCAAGGGGATGTAGGGGGGGTGGATGGTGGGAGGGAATGTGGTACTTATCAACTTTGTATGAGTGGAAGAAATGAAAAATAAAATAAATTAAATTATAAACCAAAAAACAAGAATAAAAATGGAGTTATCATTACTGATACCCAAAAAATTCGGAGTATTATAACACCATATTTCAAAAACTTATACTCCATGAAATTTGACACAAAAGAAATGGATGAATTCCTAAGTAAGCACAACTTACCTAAATTGA
>JALPQD010000424.1:1762189-1928353 GCA_023101885.1 Typhlomys cinereus | reverse complement strand
TTTAGGACCACTCTAGGACGGGTCTGCATCGTCTTAAACCAGCTCCATGTGTTGCTTCTCCACAGTGGAGACCCTCTCTCCTTTTATGGTTATCGCTAATGAACAGCAGTGGTTCTTGGGGCTTCATCGTGCAGCCCAGGTCGCTATTTCCAGGATCCTGAGCTGTGAGCTATTTCGGCACGAAAAAGGCCAGACACTGGATTTGGTTGTTCCCTACAGCTAAAGGAACTATACCCATCCAGCAAGTCGGCCTTGAATTTAATTCTGAAAAACTTCTGGGACACAAGAGGTTCCACGGGAGGTCAGGGACACAGCAGGTCAAGGAATCATTCCAACTATTATTATCAGAACGCCACAGAGCTGTGGTCAGCCACCCGTGACGCTGACAATAGCTTGCTAACATGGAGGCATTTTCTTTTAATGACTCAGGATGTTAAAGTAGAACGGGATTAGAGTCATCTGCATATAATAGAACCGAATGGTGCGGGGACTTCTCGATGTTCTCTCTGCAAATTTGCCACAGAGACGAACTCAAAGCCATTACCTTGACTACCAGTGGTGCGGACCCATGGATGGTGGGCTTTAGATTTGGAGGGAGGGGTTCTGATTGTCTTGCTGGCACAAAGAAAGCACAGACATGGAAAATGTTCGAAATGTATGTCTGGGCCTTCAGGCATTGGGTCTGTTTCTTTGAGTTGTCTCTTTTCACTTCGCAGTGTACCTCCGCCATCTCACGTGCTCCTGATTTCAGAACGTACTATAAACCTGAGAGGACAGAGAGAGAGGCAGAAAAAAGAACAGGAGAGAGAGAGAGAAACAGAGCGAGAATGAAAGAGAGAGAGGACAGAAAAAGGACACAGATGAGAGAAACAGACTGAAAGGAGGTATTGAGATGAGAGGCAGAATAGATATCGACGGCTCATCAAGTCCCAGTATTCTTCATATTCGCATCTGTTCATCAATAAAGTTCACCTGATGGTGGGTCAATCATCCTTTCTCCTAAGCACCCCAGATGCGTCTACGGGGCTCCAGGAAAATAAAATAAGCCAACAAACCAGTTAATCAAGCAACCACATCCCACGCGTCTCCGTTCCTAAGTAAATTTTTCCTTCGTCAACATGGAGTTCATTACTGACAAGAGGCTAAACACTTTACCACGACTGGATCAGAGAATGGAAGCATTGCATTCTGAGAGCTAAGGCAGAGAGTCAAGGCAACGGTGGTCTGGTGGTTTTTAAAAAGCCAATTCAAGAAGTTCACAGCTTCCAATTCAGAAGTCAGACTTTTCCTGAAAACAAAGAACATTCACTCACGTAACTCATGCAGAGAACTGAAGAAGGCAAGGGCATTGATATACTTGACAGCTTCATTCTTTGTGTCATTTTCAGTTCCTCCAAGGGTGATCATTAACATGGAACAGAGGAAGGACACATTGCAGATCCCGGGAGACAGCTGGCGCACTACACCGGCAGCACGCACCAGCAGTTCCACTCAACGGTTTCAGCAAAACGCAGAGAAAAGAACAAGCCCAGTATTCCCAAATAATTCAATCATTCATGATTGTGTGGGATCACCCGCTAGCCAAAAGAGATGGGGAGCGGCATGAATGTTCTAACACTTGGAGACTTCCACGTGCCATCACCAAACATCTGCACAGGTCTGTGGGTGTAATAGGAAGAGGGGAGAACGTGGCCAGGATTGGGGAACAGGTCCAAACAAAAGGACCAGATGATCCATTTTCCCATCACATATTCAAGACCTGCCAGAAGATAGACACACCTCCACTCAAGGCTCTATGTTACCGTCACTGTTGGCTTAACGGGATGCCCGCATTATTCTCCCGAGCCAGCAAAAACGCCCTGCCCCCCCCCCTTGGGTCTCCCTACACAACAGAACGTCCTGTACATGAAGTTTAGCTTATTTAGCTTTCTCTCAGTCAAAAAACAACCATTCGCCTCTAATTTCTTGCTGTCCCGGTATTCATCCTATGACCAACTCCCACATCTCGATTTCACAATTCTATCCTAACCTACATCAGGCGAGTAAAGATATGGCAGTATTGGTGGGTGTCTATGAATTAGAGACAAGGCAAAACTCGTAGTGTTTCTTCTCACAAAAATGATCACCCCCCCCCCTAGTTAGCTGGACTCAGAAGAGAGCTGACGGACCACAGTAGCCATAAGGAATAAAGGGCAGTAGAGCGACTCCAGGCTTGAAGATGATAACTCGTAGGTAAAGAGCTTACCCACATTAAAAGGTGGCTCTGAGTTCACACATCTTCCAGCCCCTGTGTAAAGCTGAGCACATCTAGCCCCAGCACAAAGGGGGAATGACCTCAGTAGGAACCTTGGAGCTCATGTGCCAGCCCATCTGCCATAATCTTGAGCTTAAGGTTCCATGTAAGACCTTATCTCAAAACTTCAACTGATGTCTACTTTTCCCAGCACACACACACACACAACACACACACACACACACACCACACCACGAGAGAGACTTCTGGTTCATCTGAGCATGAATTCTACTACTGATGAGATAGAGGTGCTGGTCCAGACAGTGTGGAGCGGAACCGATCAACATATACCCTGAGCAGGGACTCTCCATACAAACCTCCTTCCATGAAGGCTTCCTCCTGTGGCCGGTCCTCTGCCTGGTGACTGGCGTGCAGAGGATAACCCAGGGGCCTCTCAAGTGGTCCAGCTCTTCCATCCAAAGGAGTCCCTCCTCAAGGAAGGTCATGCTGAAGAGTGCCCCACTGCGCTGAGGCAGCCCACCCACGTAGTCCACAGCAGATTGGACCACCAGGGCGGCACAGTGCACTATTTACAAAGGGAAAAAAGCGCAGGTGACCCCACCCCCACGTCCCTGACCTCCCTTCCCATCAATTGCTGCTTCCCTGCCTTCTTGTGACAGATGCAAGATGGCACAACCAGCACCCCCACCCCGGGCTGACAGTCAAAAATTAATTTGGGCTGATTGATTTTCATGGGTCCGTTCCAGAATACAGTGCCCTCCAACATCTTGAGGAGCACATTTGTACCCCATACTTACGAACCCTTCTCCCCCACTTGCGCAGAGAACAAATAACCAATGACTGAGTCCAATTCGTTCTCATGATGGCAGAAGCGAATGTTTCCCACCCTTCTCCCTTTAGCCCTCCCCAGAAGTCCGATCTGTTTGCTTTTCATTGGACTAAAGAAGGACTCGTCTGGGGGCAGGGACGAGGGTGAAAATAACTGAAACTCGGAGCGTTCTGTTAAAACCGTCTGCACGTTCCTGGGAGAGCATGAGAAAGGAAATAAAATGTCTCTTTGAATTTTACACGGAAGAAGAGAAATTGTCCCGTGATCCCCTCATTCATTATGAGAACACACAGTGGGACTATGATTCATCACTCTTTTAGCAGAACAAAATGGGACTCTGGCACTAATTTGCCTTTTCTGCCTTCTGCCTTGAGAGCGGAATTGTGCCCTTGGCTGGAAACTTCCAGAGACTGCGAGGACTAAGACGACCACTGGCCAGGCTGCCAGAGAGTATCCTGTTTTCTCTGGGTAAAAAACAACTCCTCATTAAAGATGACCTGTTTTCAGCTTTATTAATATTTAAACATGTCACAGGTCCCTGAGGGGGATTAGAGAAGCTGATATTTCTTTGGTGGCCCTGCATTTGCTCAGCCTTGTGTGAAAATGACCTGCCCCCCCCTTGTGCTACAGTTAATGGTAGGCTTTCTGAAGGAGCTGTTAGGACCAGATCCCAGCTCTTGGGTGGACAAGCAGAGCGGGGGGGGGGGGGGGGTCAGGCAAGAAGGAAGCTCAAGTCCCTCCTGGCCTAACCGTAGGGGTCCTGCTGAGATAGGATGAGAAGAGAATTCTACATGTGAGTGCGTCTGTGCGTATGGTGCATATTGCCTAATATGTGTGTCTGAGCTAGCATTTATGTTTTTGGTGTGTGTGTCAATGTTTGTTGTGCTGTGCTTGCATGTATGTGCGCATGTGTGAAATATGTTCTATATTTTGCTCATGCATGCATGTATGAGGTATCAGTTGTGTATATGTACATGTGTATGGTATATGTTATGTGTGTGCATGTGTGTGGTATATGGTGTATTGTGTACATGTGTGTTGTATGTTATGTGTATATACACATGTGTGTAGATATGTTGTGTCTCGTGTGGTATATGTTATATGAGTACATCAGTAAGGTATATGTTGTTTTGTGTGCACGTATGTGGTATATGTTGTATTTTGTGCATATGTGGTATGTACTATGTGTATATGTGTGTGTGTATATATACACACATCTGTGTGGTGTATATTGTGTTGTGTGAACATGCATGGTATATGTTGTGTCTTGTGTATAGTATAGTGTGCATGTGTGTGGAATATGTTGTACAGTGTGTGTCTGTGTGAGTTCCGTAGCTCCTACTTCTTTTGTAACTGAATAGCACCCTAACCCGGACATCCATGTCTCTGATCTTCCATTCTCTGCTCCTGCTCCCAGTAGGAAACATAATGTTGCTCAGCTATTCACAGCACGAAGTAGCTAAAGGCAACAGGCCCACTGGCCAATCTGCTCAGTGCAGAAAGGAATGCATCCCTGAGCACATTCCTATGTCCAGGGAAGGAGCACAGGCCCCTCCTGTCCCTGAGATGTTTTACTCTGGTAGCCCCACTGGTAGGCGTGGTGTGCTCTGCATAATGAATCCTCTGTCCCTGCTGAGAAGCTCATGGTGACAACTTGAAAGGAAGCAAGTGAGAAAGAGCAAGAGAAGGAAGAGGAAAAAAAGGAAAGGTGGGAAGAGGGATGAATAAGGAGAAAACTTTATCTAGGCATTTGCAAAAGAACTGCCTGACCTGGTTCGTGTGATCAGAACTTGGGAATGTTTTTGTGCTCAGCTGGGGCAGAAGCCAGACACACCTTTCAGTGACACTGAGCCTTCAGCATTCACAGGGAGTCTAAACCCTCCATTGATTTCAGCTGAAGCCACCAGACCTTGGCTATTATCCTCTTTGGGTTTTGTTTTGCACAAAGCAGAACAAAGAATAAATTAGGTCTTGGCATTCTAAGTTTCTTCACAAAAATCTAAGCTCCAGTGAATAATGGAAACACATTTCACATTTAAAGAATCCATAACAAAAGTGTCTTTCAAGCATTGGAAATGAACAAATACCTTCTCTAGCTCAAAGCAGCTCAAGAGAAACAGATCCTTAAGTTGGTCTTTGGTCACTGGAATAGTCAATTTCTAGAGAAATCAAGAGACGGTGACACCAGGTGTCAAAAAGTCTTCCAAGGCCCAGGTTCTCCTTTCTGAGTGACAATTTCAACTTCGGAGTCAGAAGTTACATTGTTCTTCTGACCCATTCCATGGACTAAAAGAAAAGCCTGTCAAACTCTTTTGCTGCCTCCCATTAGCAATCTATCATCTCATCTTTTTTTTCATGCTAGATGATGGAGACACAGGAAGAGAAAGTACAGAGAGAGAGAAGGCCAAAGCTGGGATGGGAAGACGGCTCAGGGATTAAATAAAGCTTTTGCTTCCCAGGCAAAAGAACCTGAGTTTGGATCCCAGATCCCATGTAATTCTAGCCCTGGAAGGCAGAGCCTGGGACTCCCCGGAGAACCAGAGTCAGCCTGAAGCCTGATTCGCCCTTATGGCATGCTCTGGGTTTAATACGGACCCAGGCTCACAACAAGGCAGAAGAACAATCAAGGATGATTCCTGACATCTCCCTTGAGCCTCCAAGGGCATACACGCTCAAGTGGAATTGTGTGCATAGTCCACCCCCTATTTCCACCCACACACACACACACGCACACACGCACACACACACACACACATACCCCCCCACACACACACACACATGCACACACACGCACATCCTGTATACGCACACATGAAAGAAAAGAAGGCCATTGGTGCTGGTTGGTCAGTGGAAGTCAGTGTCAGGGGAGAGAGCCCGTGAGAGACTCAGAAGAATTGGTCTGAAAAGGGAAAGCAAACAGAATGGCAATGGCCCTAGAAACTATAACTTCCCTGAGATCTAGTTCTTCCTCCTGAAGGCTTTAGTTTCCCTTAAGAGAGTACATTACAAATCTTCCAAGTCAAAGAATGAGGCTTCCGCTTCTCCAGATCCAACCTAGATAACACACAAGTGCTCACCGGGAAGAAACAGAACATGCCGCAGACACGCACCGAAAGAATAAATAATAATGAAAACCACCACCATAGCCACGCAATAGTGACAATGACTCAGTGGGCAGGAAAGATATGCATCTAGTACCAAATGGTTGATGAGGGGAAAAAATGTAATGCAAAGGAAAAAAGGGAAAAGACTATGTGTGGATTCAAAATACTACATACATATATTAGCAACACTGATGAAAGATGTTCATGTATTGCTTGCTCAGGACGATTCATAATTTGAAATGTATTCTCCTCGGACTCATGTGTTTGGGAAGGTCAAGGCACCTTAGAAGGTGGAGCCTTGCTGGAGGAAGGCAGTCACAGGGGGGTGGGTCTTGAGGAGGATTAGCCCCACCTTACTTCTAGGACAGGCCTGCTCTTGCCTGTGGAAGTCTAGCAGCTCTCTCCCTCCCAGATGTTTGCAAGCTTCTGCTGCTAGCCATGCTGCCCCTGCTATGGAAGACTGTATCTCCCCTCCGGAACTGCAAGTGAATAAATTTATTTTCTCCCTTGAGTTTCTTGACTTTGGGCGTTCTCTTACAGCAACAGAAAAGTCCTTGACTTTGTACAAAGGGAAAAATAAAAGCTTACAATATAATTAGCTCTATTAACTAAGATCTATCTCTCCTTCTCCTCTTTTTCTTCTTTCATTGATACAGGATCTTATGGACCTCAGGATGGTTTCCAGTTTACTGAGGTTGGGAATCCCCTGATCAAAGCAGCCAGACGAATCCCATCTGTAAAGTCGGGGATTGATTAGAAACCTTAGGAAGGAAGGAAGGAGGGAGGAAGGAAAGAAGGAAGGAGGGAAGGAAGGAGGGAAGGAAGGAGGAAGGAAGGAGGGGAAGGAGGGAAGGAAGAAGGACGGAAGGAGGGAAGGAAGGAGGGAGGAGGGAGGAAGGAGGAGGAAGGAAGGAAGGAAGGAAGGAAGGAAGGAAGGAAGGAAGGAAGGAGGGAAGGAAGGAAGAAGGTGAGTAATCTAGGATGATTCTTGACATCAACTTTGGGCCTCCACATATACACCCACCCATACACGTGTAAGCACATATATGTAACGCATGTTTTGCACTCACAACTGGAAAAGAAAAAAACACATGCATACTATCCCAGGACATGAATAGCCAGTATCTAGAATTTAGGACAACTTTAGAAAGTCACTCTGCAACTTGGGGGAAGAGTTCCACAAGCCACTTTACTCTCCACACATGAACTGAAGCTCATGAGAAAAATGTCCACCTGTTTTCTCCTATTCAAACAACAGCGTTGTGCTTTGGAACTTCATATTTTAAACCGACAAAGTCAAGGACTCAACCATGAAATTATTACCACTGATTCTTTGAACTTGTATTTTAAACCTGCTTTTGTGAAATTTCCAGCACATGGGGTTCCTTGTCCCATATTCTATTCTTTCACTCTGATGAGCCCTAAGAGGTTATGGCCATATTTTTCTGAGGATCTTTATTTATATTTTTAAATGTTTGACATTATCTAACAAATGAGAATTAAATCCAGGACAAAAGTCCCCATGGAAACTTCCTGCCTAGTCTTGGCAAGGCCCTTTAGTAAAACCATCTAAATACTATTCCATGCCCTGTTTCTAAAAGACATAGGCATGTAGTCTCCACATGCAGAAGTTGAAATATGAGGATGACATTTGATCTTGACTACAATTCTATACCCATTAGTAATACTACTATGCTACCAAATTATATGAATCACTAGCAACCAGCAGTAACAATATTTCCATTATCATTCAGATCTGGCCCACGACATCTACATTGTCATTTTAAAGTATTTCCATAACTTCATATATATATACAGAAATTAGTATATATTTTATATACACACACATATATAGAGAAACAGAGAGAGGTAAAGTCCACATTCATGACAACAGTGAATTATGCTACAAAAAAGTGAAAATGTCATGCTTAAAGAGATGTTCCCTGCACACTACGTGAGATATGACTAATGTGTTTAGGTCTCATCTGTGACCATGGCAACAATTTCAAACACTCCAGTTTCTTCTCAGCATGCCCAGCCATATTTTCACCATCATTTTTGACAAACACTTCAAATTACATAACAAATGATACTGGACAATGGGAAACAGATCCTGGAAAGAACAAATGTCCATCTCTGTGGAGAGTGGCTGCAGTATAGTAGGATTTCAGGGGAGATATTTAGCATGAGCCTTGCAGGAGAACTGACATGAGCAAGGCCTTATCATAGCAGATTCTGGACCGGCAAGGCCAGAGCCAGGATGTGGTTAAGGGCAAAGCCCTGTCTGCCTCGTTTCGCAGAAAAAAGTTCTTCATACTTAGTTGACCTTCCTGTGGAGTACATTGCTTGCTGCAAGAAAATCACAGTCCTCATGCCTGCATCCCACGAAACCCACCTTGTTACTAGTACACCTATATTCTAAACAGCCTTGGGCAGATCTGGACTACTGTATCTGAGCCAAGAGTCTACCTGATCCCAGCTCTTCTGTATGTATCTTGTCATTTTCTCAGTTTTGTATCGCCCCAACAGAGCAACACCATATAGGTGTTAGAACATCTCTAAAACTGAAACTGCATTTTAATCCTGCTATGACATTAGTGTATTACGAGTAATGGTTTTACTGTATTTTCACATACAAGTAGGTCAATAGACCTCACAAGAAATGGATAAGGGTCAAGAGAAATAGTTCAGTGTTTAGGGTGCTTGCCACAAATGTGAAGATCTGACTTCAAATCCTTAAAGTTCAAGTAAAGCAGGCATATCTGTGCTAGTATTATAGAGTCTTCCATTTCATTATGTGTTTTCACACCCAATATATGATTGTGTGAAAAATCCAAGATTCTTCCCATGAACCCCAAAGTTGTAGTTCTCAAGTTTCTTGTCTGAAATTCATTCTATTTTTCAATGGCACCTATAACCAATGATCATCAATAAGTTACAGAGATGATAGGCAATTTCAAGTAGACAGCCAGAATCAGAGATAAAAGGCCATACATACTCCTAGGAGAAGCCCAAATAAACTATGGGTCTACATGTTCTATGAAGGGGAAGCCATCAAGAATCATGAGTTCAGTTTTGAAGATCGAATGATACTTCATTGGATAAAAGCATAATTTAGCAGGCAGGGAAGTAAGGATGGAACGCAAGAGAAAAACATGTCTACTTAAGACAAATAGCAAATAATAACTTCAGGCAATAATGTAATATTTCAAATCAAAATATGGTAGTCGAAGCAAGAGGGTAATTCAAGAGTGGAAGTGCTCAATGACATTAAGTAGAAAGATGTTATGATCCACAAGATGTATCTGCTTTGGTCTTTCCAGGAAGTATGGTGATTTAAAAAAAAAACAATGAATGAATAAATACACTGAAGAGTTTTAAGTATATCAAGGAACTCATTAAATACAGTTATCAGGGTGATGCCGAATTCACATGCTAGATAATTTTTACATGCTAGATAATTTTATAATACATATCTATAATGTATTATAAACTATACTGTCCTCTGCAGGATACTATAATTAATAAGATATACATATTGACTCATAGCGATTCACAATAAAGTCATGATAGATGGATGGAGAGTAGACATGAGTCAACAGACCTAATAAAGAACATGATACAATAGAAACAGAAATCAGAGGAGACTCTTAATTGAATCCCGAGAGCTTCCTCAAAGGGATTCCGTGTTCTTTGGACTGTATTTCCCTAGCTATGTAATGAAGACAGAAAAGTTAATCTAAGGTCAGAAGTCCTGGGTTTCAGCCCTATTTTGCCCTATTACTCATGTGCGCTCTAGACAAGGACTCACTAGTCATTTGTCCAGCATCCCTATGAGTTGCTTGTCAGTCATGTCACTCATTCCCCAGGAGGAGGGGGCCACATCGTTTTGGATCCCATCTCTCCTTGAAGGTACAGTGCTAAACTCGGTTTCCCAAGAAATGAAAAAAAAATACTAAGGTTCTCAAGAGCCAAGCAGGTGAAATTTCCTGGTAATCTTTTAAGCAGAAGACCTTCAAGTTCTGGCTGTTTTTCACATGAGCTCAACACATTGATTTCCCTAGAAGGCCATTCTCAAGTTTATCCCTTAAGAAGGAAGTATATCAGCGAGTCAGTTCCTGAGCTCTGGAGTATAATTTCTGTATTAGTCTCTTTTCCTATGACTTAGATTAAACACTCTGGCAAGTGTGATTTTAAGAAGAAAGGGTTTCTTTAAGCTAAGAGTTCCATTATGTCCAGGACATCCTAGCAGCAGGAGCTTGAGGTATCTGGTCAGGTTGCCTCCTCTTTCAGGAAGTAGAGTAATGACTGCTGGTATATTCAGCTAGCCTTCTTCTTAATATAGTTCAGGATCCCATCTGTCTACATTTAGGGTATGTCCTTCCACATCAGTTAACCTAATCAAGGTAATTACGTAGGCATGGCCAGACACTAAGCTAATCTAGATAACAGTCACTGGCATGACCAGAGACTTGTGTGCTAGGCAAGTCTAGAGGCTAACAAGTTGCAAATTAATATAAACTGTCAGAATTTCATAGTGCCTCAATGAACTCTTGTCTTAGCACATCTTTCTGAGGAATACTGAGGGAATAGGTGACTACAAACCTCTTCCTGCTGAACTTTATCCACTAAGAAGCCTCCATTAAACCCTATGCAGTATGAATCAAATTACTTGACCTCCTCAGAATGGCATCTGAACAATGAGATGAGGGGAGACCTTCTCCACATAAGAAGGTAATTCACTAGAAGAGCAGTTGACAAACTAAAACACACTGTGTCCACGTGAAGCTATTTCTGCCACAGAAGCATCAACAACATTTTGAGCACAAACTCTGTCTAGGGTACTTAATCCTTCTGTTCAACCCACACTGCTGCTTGGTTTGATCCAGAGACAAGTGAAGTGGGTTAGATGCTTACAAGCCATAACGTGAGGGAAAAAAAAATAACAAAAGATAAAAAAAAAGTATCAGGCCTGGGGAAAGGACAGATTAAAGTACTTTCTACACAGACAAAAATCCAGATTTAGGATCCCTGGATCTCACATGAGATGCCCAGTGTGTACGGCAATGACCATGTAATTCCAGTCACAGAAGGCAGAAACTGGGAGCAAGTTGGCAGCCTATCAGTGTTCTCTGGTTTTGATTAAAGACCCTGTTTCAAAAGAATAAGGTGGAAGAGTGATCAAAGGTGATTCCCAACAGCGAACATCGATGCCCCACCGATACACACATGCAAATACATACACACACACACACACACACACACACACACACACACACACACACACACACAGAGATGACATTAAAAAAATTAAAGATTAGAGAAATGAAAAGTCAACAGAGGATGATTAATTGTGGCTGTTTTGCCCACCCACATTTCGAATCATTAGTCTGGTCTGAGTTTTCTAACTTATGAACACCAAAGAAGAATGTCAGTTATGTGCTTGCTGTTTGCAGTAGGCAAAAAGGCAGGTCAGTCGCTGAGAGAAAATATAGTTTTACATAAGGAACCCAAACAACGGGGCCGGTGATATTTTTCACTACATTGTATAATAATAAATGCAATGCTTATTTTTTTTTATTATGATCCTCTGTTGTGTGACTTTTCCTGGTGAGATGTGAACAAGTATGTATTGATCACCAACAGTGCACTGGTGCTTGAGTGAACAGGTGCTTCCAGGCAAGCCTAGTCAGTGAACCAATGGTTTACTGGGGTTACCAGCAGGAGTGATGAGAGGCAACTTACAGAAAAGAGCCACTCAACGACAGCTGTACCACCTCAGCGTGGGTGAGGACACAGAAAGGCTGAATCCTTGGAGCTCCCTACATAAATTCCTGACTTAGCAGACACACTCCTGCTCTCAGGAATCGATACTGTTTTTATTACTTTGTGGAGGACCCTTGTGAGTCTTGTAAGCTACAGGAACTTCCTGAGCTTTGGGTGTTTCCTTTACATTCTGAGACTTACGTGTTCTGTCTGCATCTTGAGTGTTGTCAGATGCACTTATCTCTGCAGGAGGAAATGTTTCCATTCAGAAGACATAACAGCTCCAAAGCACACCCTCAAATTCCATTTCTATGATTGGGTAGGATGAGGGCAGGAAAGGAGGCTTGTTAGAGATTAAACCCAAGGTGTATTACACGCTAGAAAAGCACTCTACCAATAATCTACTTACCCAACCCAAATATCAATCCCTAGAATACACTAGAAAACACCAAGCTCACATTTAATCAAGAGGGGTAAAAATTAAAATCTGACAGATTTATCCTAGTGATCATTCTTTCCATTTGAATGAATCTGGTACAGAGACCACCGGATTAGGTATGTCTTTGCAGAAGCGGCAAATGTTTTCATTACTGGGACTGGTCCAGGTCTGAGTTTATGACCCAGTTCAGGACAGTCATAACATTGGATGGAGGTCCCTGTCATATATGAGAGATTAAAGAGCAAAGTTCCTAAGAAGAAAGCAGAATAAGGAACTTTCTTTCAGAAGCATTTTGTTTTAATAGTTATGAGTGCACAGATATAACAGCTGTGATAAGGAGATGTGGTATTATGTCCTCAGGCAGTCAAGATGGAGAGAAAGAAGGAAAGAGAAAGAGAGAGAGACTCCAATTCCATAAGACAAAGAGGGTTTCTCACTCTTGAGTTTTAAATTCCGTATCATGTGACTCAGTCTACATGATAGAAGTCAGGAAGATTCTGACAAAGACCAGTTATATAATTAAAGGTTGTCTTAGGTATAAGTAGGAAGGGGATGGGTAAGAAGGTGGGTAGGCCTGAAACCATGAAGAGGTGGGAGACTCTTTAAGGCCATAGAATGCATTACCAAAGCTCTGAACTTGGAAGCGAGACTACAGAGATGTGTGGCCTGGTTTGTAAGACAGAGAAAAGCCACTAGAGGATTCATCATCAGACATCAGTGGCTCATGTTTCTCCCTGCCTTCATGGGAAGCTCTGCTGTGCGATTACATGTCCACCTTACAGCACCTAGTCCACAGCTGGAAACCCAGTAGGTGCTTAAGATAAAAAGCAAAGTGAATGGGAGTTAAAGAAAGAAAAACAAACTGAGCATGCCCAACTGAAATTGGAAGCCTCTGGTGATTTGCCAAATTCCAGTCCTGTTTCTCAGTTCCTGGCAGTAAGCAACCCTTCTGGAAGACAATAATGAAGTTCCTACAAAATAGATTATGTGACTATCAGGGCCAAGTGGTATTTTTCAATAAAGGTCTAGCTACAATAAAGGAAACATTAGAACTTTCACTCTCATTTCATTCTCCTGTAAGTCAAAGGTGCCCCACACAGCTAAAATTATAAGACCAGTAAATCTGTTATAGATTTTTCTTCTTGAAACATTAAGCTAATTTGAAGGCAAAGTAGTTCGATATTATGAGAACTCTTACATAGATGCAAGAAACCAAGCATGCAAGTGTTTCATTTTATATAAAGTTAGTAATTGCCTATTCTCAATTTATTAACACCAAAACAAGCATTAAAAAATTGGAAATGAAAGAGTTGCCTAAATAATGACAAAGGAGATGGCGATGGTGATAATGGTAATGATAGTTCTGGTGATGATGATGGTGAGGATGATGGAGCTGATGATAATATTGGTAGTGATGATAACTGACAATTACAGTGATAACTATGGCAATGGCATCGATACTATTGACGATGGTGATGATCATATGGTGATGTTGATGCTGATGGTTATAATGGTCATGATCTTCATGACGATGATGGAAATGATCCCATTAGTAGTGGTGATGATAATTATGATAGTAATAGTGATAGTAATGGTGATGATAACGGTGATGGTAATAAGAGAGCTTATCATATGCAAGACACTTACTAAGAGATTTCTGTATTTCCACGTTTAATTCTTACTGTGACTCTACGAGATAGGGAATCTACCTATCTCTATGCACAGACACGGAAATCGAAGCAGTTATAGTTAAATTTCCATGGTAACCTAACTAGTACCTAAACCACCCTAGCAACTCATGGGGGTTGAGTGGGAATTGCACATTGCTGCACTGGCCTCTTCTATGATCATAATTGCTAATATTTGCTGCACATGGAAAACAAAAAAAAAAACTCAGCCGCTCCAAATGCTTCCTTGCATGTTAAAGGGAGAAGTTCACAGTGATATTACTCTTATTCTAAGCTACACAGGTGGTTTAGAAAGGGCTTACCCAAGGCAGACTGGCTTCTGTACCATTTTCAAAGCAAGTACGTTGTATTGTACTTCTTTCCACTAAAGGCAAGTCCAGAATCTATGCTCCAACTGTCATTTCCCCCTCTCTTACTAGGTTAAGTAGGAACTTTGTTTCCAGCTGAATTTATTTCAGCAGTCTACTCAATAAATCCTCCTTATTGTCACATGCCCTCCCCCCACCACATTTTCCTTCACATAGAATTGAAAGGAACTGTAGTCAGAAGCAATCATAAAAGCCATTGCGCAGCTAACCTCACCCTAACTGAACCAACCAGTGATGGCTTCCAATTGCTGCTACCCCCCCCCCACCCCCAGTAGTCAATGAGGCCTTTCTCGTGCTTTGGCTTCACCTCCCTATGCTCTGATTCTCACAGTCCAGCCTCCAGCAACTATGGACTGGTTTAGTTCCCTAGGAAGAATTATTGTTTGCCTGCTGAAACTGGCTGAGTTTGACCCTGGACTTCTGGAATCAAATGAATTTCCCAGGAACTTCTCCACTTTACCTGGCTTCCATTCATCCTGTAAGGATTCAGAGCGACTGTGGCATATCCAGGATTCTTCCCCAGAGTTCTCTCAGCACCGAATGATGTTAACAGCTGTCTGGCCCTCAGACCATTCAGGTGACTGCGTTGCCCACTTGATGACCATTCTCACCATGCTTCGTGCTCCTTAGCAACTGGCTCATGCCATGTCCCTTTCAAATTTGCACTGAACATCTTCTGTCAGCCCTTTGTTTCCAGAGTGTGTTCAGGTGGATGCTAATAATAAGCTAAGGTTGTGCGGGGTACCTTTTTTTGGGAATACGTGATGTGGAGTCGGAACCAAACTGAACTATAAATTGCCTGGTTGATGATAATCCTCCATGTATCCCTGGAGACTGCTTTACAGATTCTTTATAACTGGTTCGCACAGCTGCAGCTGCCTCAAAATAAATAAATAAATAAAAATAAAAGGTGCAACATTTAAAGCAAACTTTTAAGCTAACTTTAATAGTAAGAATCGTTGCAGACAGGAAATTCTTCCTAACTAGATATGTTATAGGGAAGGAGGTTACCCAAAAGATTGGTCATTTGCATTTTTTAAAAAAATAATTATTTAAGAGAGAGAGAGAGAGAGAATGCACAGACACTCCAGGGAGAAGAGATGGAAGTCAAAGGAAGTCAGAACTCTCCTTTTGTCAGGTGGGCTTTCAGGGTTCAAACTCAGGTCCCAAGGTTCATGAACCTGCTAAATCTATCTGTCTGGCCCCCATATTTATATTTTATGCCACAATTACAAATGTGGATGGGACATATCGAACTTAAGTAATAATTGTCTTTGACATTCTTAAGTAAATAGCCTTCTACATTAGAAGAGCAATATCCACTCTGTAAGTGACTTCAACGAAGACTTTCATTATGCTTCCCTTGCCTACACCACCCCACAGTCTGGAAATCAAGGCAAGAAATGCACATGCTATCAGCTGCGAAAGAGGGAGGAACTGAGTATTGTTAACTATATCAGTTTTCATTTATACTTTATCATTGGTAGCACACACACATTAGACAGCACTGACACATTGGAAATATATTTAGATAGCATAACTACTCTAATTGATTAATCAATGCATGCAAATTTTACAAAACAGTGGGATTTATTATTCCATTTTCCTTCACTGTAGAAGATGTTTGACTCATACTGTATCTCTACTCCCTATTCCACCTGGTCCCCTTCCTAGTCCATAATAGTCTTCTTTCTATTTACATGTATTTTAAAATATTTTTTTATTAGCTGAGCTTTTTCTTTTTAAATCTTTGACAGTTTCAAACATGAATACAGTGAATTGAAGTCATTTTTTCCCCCATTATTACCCAATCACATCCCTCCTCCTCCTCCCATTGGGAACATCCCCCTTCTCAACCAAGCTCATTCTTGTTTTCATGTCTTTTGCATGGGAGCCCCACTGATTTCATCCAGGTTTCCTATACTGGCACCTGCCTGTGTGCTCGCTGGAGCATGGACCATTTATCACTGGGTATACCATTGACAAAAAATACCTCCCCTTCTCACATCAAGCATTAATCTTCATTAGTCTCATAGGTATAGTGTTATTGCAATACATATTCCAAGGAATGATAAAGATAAAAAGCAAGCCATCATTCAGTCTTATGTACGTCAGATACAGTTGTGCATTAAGATGAGTCAATTGTTTTTAATTGGCTACCTTGATCCAGCAGGACTATTTCCTGTCTCCCCTCCCACCCCCTACCCCACCACCTCCAATAATCAGCATACATTCTGAAGATTATAGCAGAGACTATGAAGGGAAGCAGCCCGATTCCTGACCCTAAGGATCAGATGCCTGGCAGAGTCTCCTGATCAGTTCTTGCAAATACCAAGAAACACAGTAAAAAACCTACAACCAGCCTTAGAAGGAGACAAAAAGGACTAACACAAATACTTTATCAGGTACTTAATGAAAATAAACAAATAAAGATAGCATCTTAGTTTAGATTTTTTTTTTTTTTTTGAGTTTGAACTTCCTTGGCAAGTTTTCTCCCAGGGGCTTAGGAGAAAGGACAGGCTGAGCTGGCAGGTACATCTGCAGAGAGGCCTTGAACAAGTCAATTTTAACTGAGAACCCTGAGCCAAGTGTTTCTGTTTGCTCAGAAATATCATGGTTAGCCTCTTTGACTCCACTATTACTACCAAAGAGCCTCAGAAAGGAATGGTTTGTGATAAACTCAGGAAAATGCATAAACTAATATATAACAGTACACAGTAAATACATAAACATGATAAAATACAAAAAAATACATAAATAAACAAACCACTATCAAGCTCTCTAACACGGGGTTCAGTATCTGAATGCAAAGGGCATCATGGGTACCCCTCAAACATCTTGGGATTCCTACCAAAGCTTTATGTCCATCCCACACCTTCTGCATGCTAGGTATCTGTTGACGTCTAAGGATGCTCACTATTGTCCCCGAGTTCTTTTAGGAACAGCGCCGAGCTAAGTCATACACTGAGGGCTATACCCCCTCCCATCTCGTTTCCCTTTGCTCCCTTGCAGGTGCCTCCTGAAGATGCCTTAGTCCCAAATCCCTTGTGTGCAGATCTTTGATTCAGGCTGCTGATAAGGAGACACTGTCATGAATTGTCTAAAAGATGATCCTGCCGCCCCTCCCCCAGCTTACTTGACAGAATGAATTGCCCTTCCTGCCAGTCTTTAGAGACTTGGCACACCCAGTTCATCTTGCTTTTGTGTGACCTGGGTGGCAGAGTGCCACACGGACTTCTGCAGCAAGCATTCAGTAGATTGCTTAGCGATAGTGTCGCCTTTTCTCATTTCACTTATCTGGTCAAAGTAACATAGCTGTCTTTCTCAAGGGAAAAGTTGCAATGACACATTTTTGATTGTGTGGACCAAGATGATCCCTTTCTGAGACAGTGAATGCATTCTAATTACTGCAATAGTGGCCCTAGCAATCAAGTGTATCAGGGATATAATAATCAAGATGTAATTGATCCTTGTATTGGAATTACTCCAAATAAAACAGAAATTGCAATCTCTGCACCTATTCAGCTTTCCATTAAGCAGAAAACTTAACTGAAATAGAAGGATGTGATATTTAACAAGAATCTCTATCTGGTCTGAGAGATTCATTAGGTTTGAATGTGTCTTAGAAGGAAAGAATGAGAGTGAATGTGATCGCATGGATGTCCACTCTTCTTATCTGTAAATAAATAAATTAACAATAAACAAGCAACCTGTCTTTGGAGAAAATGAGCCTTCTGAATAGAGACAAAAAGTTTTGAGGTTTTATGGAAAATAGTTTATGGACAAATGAAATAAACAAAGTTCTCGTAAAAATATCTCTCAACTGCTATGGGACTGTTACGTGGCAGTAAAGACTCAAGAAGTATATAGTCTTCGTACCCATATATGGCAAGGATGAATTCAGGATCCTCTTGGGAAGGAAGAAGTGGGAGTCAACGAGGAAAGAGAATGAACTGCAAATGCTATTTTCAAAGATCTGAACACATGCAGCTGCACACTGTTCTCTGGCTAAGTTGCCTTTTTCTCTGTGCCGTTGAGGTGCATGCAAAGAAACTTCTGTTACACATTGGATCGCCCATTAGAGCTTGGCCAACCACAGAATCACAGTCAGCCAGTGAGTGCTGTTAGACTACTAAATGGATAGGTGAAGGGATGGGTAGATGGGTAAATGGGTGAATGGGTAGATGTGTGTTGGGTGTCGCTGCACGGATAAATGGGAGGATGGTAGGTGTATGAATGAAAGCTAAATAAATGGACTGATGGAAAGTAAGTAAGTAGATAAATGGATGCTGGGTTACAGAAGTGAGATAGTAAATGAACTTCCAGAAGAGACAGTCCTAAAGGCGGACTAAAGTTTTTCTTCCTGTGCCTTTTCAGGGAGTCCATTCCCAGATTTACCTTGTCTTTTACATCTCTTTCATTCTGGTTAAATGTACCTTCAGGACAGGAGCTGCTGAATTCGTTCCCATGAACACATGAAGACTGGCAAAAGGAGACCAAATCGCAGCTTTCTTTTTACCCTGAGTAGAGTACGGAAAAGTACTTTAAAAAAGAAAATGCAGGTTAGGTATCTGCTCACAAACCTGGCAACCTGGGTTTGGTCCCTGGAAGTCCACATGGTGAAAGAGAGAAGTCACTTGTGAAAGTTGTCCTCTGTCCTCCACCTATGCACCATTAACATGCATGTATTCTCTCTCTCTCTCTCTCTCTCTCTCTGTCTCTCTGTCTCTCTCTCTCAAATAAATAAATAGATAGAATATGTTTTAAAAAGAAAGAAAAAGCAAGATGCCAAACCTTAAGCCTATCTCCAGTAAGTTCATTACAGCATAGACGTGGTACTCCACAGCAGGGCTGCCACCGAAATAGACTAGGAGAAAACACCTCTCCCCTTTATTAAACATGGCAGCGTTTTCAAAGCAGGGTAACCCTTACCTGCATTCATTTCCATTTTATAAAGGCCAGAGGAATCGTTTCAAAAAATACAGAATGTCGGCCATCAGAAAGGAACCAGAAAATTCTTCCTAGACCTCTTTAAAAAAATTGCCCATATCAATATGTCTAAATCTACAAAAAGGGCAATTGAGAAATCCCATTACTGAGTGCCTGACAGACGCCTTTATTTGAAAGGTTTTGGCTTATGCGTGAATGCAAACTGGGCCGGCCTGAAGAGACTGACAAGCTGTTATTTTAGGTTGTGAATTTCTGTACCTTCTCAAAGCTGCCAACACGGGCCATGAGTCAAAAGCCAATTCAAAAAAAAAAAAAAAAAAAAAAAAAAAAAAAACCTGTTATTTAGCAAGGAAAGTGTTGTGTGATCAAATCCAGCCCCTAAAACACATTTGACTTCTCTACCAGAACTAGAAGAGCCTAATTTGAAACACATCAAGTATTGGGTGAAAATGTTCTCCTTTGGGTTCTGGGGGGCAATGAGGTGTGGAATATTGAAATGTTGGCGGGGAGACCCCTGTGTCTTCAGTGATTCTCAGTTATCCACTCAGATGGGAAATAATCTGAAGTGTGTGGTTTTCTCTCTCTCTCTCTTCTCCCCCAAAAACTACAAAAAGGTATCTTGGAAAACTCTATCTGAACGAAGGATAGGCTGAAAAGTACATTTGTGGAAGATACAGTGGGGGTGGAAGGTAGGGAGTAGTAAGCAAGAAAGGATCAAGACCAAGGAATTCCTTGGTACGAAGGTGGAACTTGTCATGTTAAAAATCATCATGGAGACATATAACAGGCTTTGGGACAGTAAGTATTCAGTCAAACTCATGTTATTGCACAAAATAATTGCCCTGATAGGCAAACCCCAGATAAGCTCATTGTGTATCTAAATGATAGTTATGTCCAGACCATTAAGGGGCTGCTGTTGCTTTAGGAGCTTCTATGCAAAGGGGAAACAAAGCCATAGTTTGTGTTATCACTTGACAACTTGAGGTATCATTTCTTCCTCACCAGTCTACTTGGCGACTTCATGCCGTTTCTGGAAATCACAGTCTCTGCACAGTAACTAGGAATTGCATTGCTTAAAACAACATTCCTTTCCTATGTGGAAGGTCCCAAGGATAAGGGGTTTGGCATAGAGCAGGTAGACTCTCTGCTCGGAGTTCCAGTATGCTGAAATCAAGATGTCTGACTGGAGGGTAGGGGTGTCTGAGGTTTCTTCCCAGCTCACTAGTGGCTGACAAAGTTGGGGTTCCTTCCAATTACAGGACGAAGCTTGACTTTCTGGCTGGCCTGGCGTTTAGAAGTCACCCATGGTCCTGTCTTCAATAGTTCTCCCCACACAGGGCAGTATGCCCTGTTATCAGGAGAGGGTCTCTCTCGTCTATGAAGATGGGGATTGATGCCACAAAGGAAATCACAGCATGACACGCCATCGTACTAGTTAACTCTTGTGTGCTGCTGTGAGACAATACCCAAAGTCAAGCCACTTAATGGGAGAAAGGGAGACGTACTCAGCTTACAGTTCCAGAGGGGAGATGCAGTGGCAGAAGAGGCATGGCTGGCTGGCAGGAGCTAGAGGCAGGCTATGTCACTGCATGCATCATGGAGGTTGAGAGCTGCAAGACTGGCAGTTCCAAGAACGGAACTGTCTTAGAAATAGGGTGAGACTCATCCACCTCAAGGCTCACCCTCTGTGACTGCCTCCTTCCTACGAGGCTCCACCTCCTAAAGGTGCCATGACCTTCCAAACACATGAGCTTGTGGGGGACACGTTTCATACCATGAGACTCGTCATCAGCCCCACGGAGCGCATCTTCAAGGTGTGCACACCACACCCCGGAACCCTTCAGTCCACCTTAGGATTAATTCTGCCCGTTACCAGCAGCTTCCGGCCATGAGCATCAACAGAAGGACGCTCCTCTCCTGCTATGTGAGAGGCTCCACGCAAGCCGCTCCCGTCAGGCAAACTGATTTCTGTGAAGGGACTCAGAAAGGAGCGACAGAGCAACCAGCCTGCTTGACTACAGGTAGGAGTCTCTGCGTCTTCCAGGACAAGGAAAGAAGCAGCTTCCCAGGGTTGACGTCTGTTCATGACTTATCTCCTGCTTTCGGCTGTCACTCACAGGTGCGAACGCTGATATGTCAGAGGCTGTGGCAGGGCACATCTGCAGTCCCGGCACTTGGAAGGCAGAGTAGAAAGATCACTGAAGAAGTCCCAGGCCAGTATGACCTAGGCCCAGGCCAGTCAGTGCTGCACAGCAGGACTCTGTCCCAACACACACACACATACACACACACACACACACAATCCTATGCGTGCCCCACACAGTTTCCCTGTGCACAAAGTAAGTTCCCACGTGAAGAATGCATGATGCAGTTCCCCCAGTACTGCAATCACACATAGAGCCAAAAGACTACCCCAGTGGGCCCTTGCATGGAATCACAGCTGCCTCAGGACCCTCTATAAATGGCTCCCACGGTTTGGCATGGAACCCACAGTCCTGGGTATGGCCCAATTCTAGAATATGCTTTTTGAGGTTATAGATCAAGACTCAGACTGGGGAATCAGCTGTGTGGTTACACACTTGTGATCCCGCATGTGAGTGATGAAGGTAGAAGAGTCACAAGTTCAAAGCCATCTTTAGCTGCAAAGTGAATCTGAGGCCAACTTAAGCTACAGAGGCACCTATCTAAAACAATCAAGTAAGAAAAGAAGAAAGAGGGAAGGGAGGGAAGAAAAGGAAAGGAAAGGAAGGAAGGAAGGAAGGAAGGAAGGAAGGAAGGAAGGAAGGAAGGAAGGAAGGAAGGAAGGAAGGAAGGAAGGAAGGAAGGAAGGATAACAAAAAGAAAACGTGAAGTCTTTCCATTGCTGAAAGTGAATGGAAAGTAAGAAGTGATCCGTTATGAATCTTTCCTATGCACAGGGACATAAACTACACCAGAATGGCCATGGGGAATCTGTATCTCCTTGAGTCAGTGTTTCTGATAAGTAGCATCAACTGCTTCAGGCATCCATGTTTTAAAAGGGAAATGCCATATTATTAAAAATCATTTGTACACTGTGATGCACAATTTACTTCCCTTGTGTACGAAGCAAATCTATCACATTATGTCTTGATGACTTCTTTGGGCTTACCTTTTTTTTATTACATGTTACAATTTCAAAGAGTTTTTTCCCCTATATCCACTTGTATACACTGGTAGTTAAAGTGAACACCTGGAATACTACCTTTTCTTGGTTCATATGCAGAATTAATTATTAAATAATGTGCAAACTTAGGAAAAATGATCACTCAAATAACAGTGAAATCAACAGGGAATCAACTGACTTGGCAGAATGCCAACCTGGCATGCCCAACTCACAGACTAGGCAAGGGGGAGTGATGTTATCACCCCAATACCTGAGAGGTAGAGGCAGGAGAATCAGGAGTTCAAGCTCAGCCCTGATAACACCGTGTATTCTATACCTGTGACCTCAGTCAGAACAAACACTACACTATAGCAAAAGCAGCAAAGACAATGAAATCAACCACAAAAAAACAAAAGAATAACAAAATAACAGGAAAAGTAAAAGCAACAGCTGGCAGTGAGCACTGCTGACCAGCCGATTGGTCCTGTCCTGGTGAAACCAAGCTGGACAAACCCATGTTAATAGGAACAGCAAAACTGAAAACAACAACAAACCATAATTCAGAACACCAGAGACCCTACATTAATCATCTGGAACCAGACCAGCCAAATCTCTCCCCATCCTAAAGCTCAGGGAAACTTGCGGAAGAGAGGGTGGGAAGATTGTAAGAGCCTAAAGATGGGAGGAGCAACGATATGCAAGATACTCCACACAGGTTAGGGCTGCAGTAACCATAATTGGACTTTGCATGACCTGAGCAATGATTAACATGTCAACCACCCACCAAAGTCTAGCACGATCACAGGCACTAGGATCCTTAGAGACAAGGGATTAACAGTCATAATAGAGTTCCCATACTAAAGGGGAGCCCAAGAAAGGGCTTCCGTCTATGCCACTGAGTCCTTACACCTCACTAAGGTGGAGGACTCAGAGGGAAGTTTGGCATTCACACAAAAGGATGCTCCGGGGATGGGAGGGGGAAGGGGGAGGCATTGGGAGAAGGGGAGAGAGGGGGGAGAAAGGAAGGGGAAAAGGGGGCAAGGGGGCAAGGGGGACTGGAAAAGGGTGGGGGGAGGGAGGGGACCGGGGTACCTATTGAGCTTGTATGATTGGGGAAAAATAAATAAATAAATTTTTTAAAAATCCACTGAACATGGCTGAATCAAACTCATACATTTTGACATATCTTCTTAGTCAGTTAAAATTCTTCAGCCTCCACTTTCTTGAAGAAAAAAAAAAAAAAACACAGCTCTCTTCCTTTATCCCCAGCATCCCCTACTCTCGCACACTCTGAGACTCCTGGTTCGTGTTCTCCTGAGTCACACACTGCTCTAAAAGGCATCATGCTGATGATGAATTGGTGACTCATCCACATAGGGATTCAGAGTCCTTTAAAATTAGTAGGAGCTCAAAAAAAAAAAAAAAAAAGTGAAAAGCACTAATTTTTCAAACCCTAAAATGTCCAAAGACATAAAGAGAATTTTAAAGCAGCCAGACTGCTCTTTATAAACACGGTGATTACCAGTCCAATTGTTTGAGCAAATAGAACAATTAAAAACTCGCGGGCGGCCCTGCGAGTTGGGAAGAGTCGATGCAAGAGGAATAAGCCAACAAGAGGAATCAGACTGCAGTAGCTAGTGAGTGGCGGGCAATTACCCTGTGTGGATAAGCAGCAGCCATTACTTCTCATCTGCACCCCAACCGGATTTGTTTTCTTTGGAGTGTCAGTGAGTGTATGGTACCTGCTTCTATGCACACTGTGGCATTTGGGGGGGTGTATGTGCAAATCCACATGGTGTGCATGTACAAACACAGATTGATGTCAAATGTCTTCCTCGGTCGCCGTTCTCCTCATTCACTGGAGCAGTTCTCTCTATTGAACATGGAGTATGCTGATTGCAAGCTAGTCTGACTAGTTAACTTGGTCCAGACGCCTCCCGTCTCTGCCTTCCACGTGCTAGAATTACAGGTGGGATGGAACCAGCTTGCTCGGTGTTTATAGGCTCTGGAAGCCAAACTCCAGTCTCCGCGCTTGTGTACTGAGTGCTTTATCCCCAGAACTCTCTCCCCAGCCCAGAAACATGGTTTTTTGATAGAAAAAAAAAAAAAAGAAGAAGAAAACTGCCCTACATCATTGGTCATTCAGCTTGCTGGGTAGTTTAGGAAGAGCTGGAATTTAAAGTCCTGATGCTTCTGGAATGATAGCACACGTGGTTCATTTAGCTCATCACTTAAATGTGCTAAGCTTCAAGGAGAGAAAAACAGAGAGAGAGAGAGGAAGGAAGGAAGGAAGGGAAGGAAGGAGGGAGGGAGGGAGGGAGGGAGGGAGGAAGGAAGGAAGGAAGGAAGGAAGGAAGGAAGGAAGGAAGGAAGGAAGGGAAAGAAGGAAGGAAGGAAGGAAGGAAGGAAGGAAGGAAGGAAGGAAGGAAGGAAGGAAGGAAGGAAGGAAGGAAGGAAGGGAGGGAAGGAGGGAGGGAAGGAGGGAGGGAAGGATGGAGGGAGGGAGGGAGGGAGGAAAGGAGGGAGAAGGAAAGGAGGGAGAGAGGGAGGGAGGATATGGTATGACTCCTATGTTACCTTATATGTAAATATAACTCATGAGTTCCATGAAAATTCTTGCGTCATGAACGACAGCGTCAACCCCTGAAAGAGAAGTTTGTCTAGGTCTCTAGATCTGCCTCCTAGGATAACAAACTGGCCCTCAGCAGGTTGCTAAGAGCAACTCCCCTCCCAGTGCCAGAGGGGAAGCCCAGAGGTAAATTGTTCCTGAACACGACCACAGAGGGGTTCCCATGCCTTCCGCTAGCTTTCCAGTGACCTGTGACACTTCTGTCACAAAGCTCTGTCCTCACTTGACCATCCTCTAAGGACCCCTATGGTAATAGACCAAGGACCTCTCCTACCCTCATACGACCCCCTGATTGACAGACTTTACCTGGAAAATCAACAAAAAGAATGAGCAGGCTGAAATCCAAAGGCCAATCAAACTCAAGATACAGCAGGAAAAGTCAGACGTTCCTCACCAATGGGGAGCTGGCTGTGCTTATTCGGGTCTGGTAACGCAGAACAATTTTGCTTTTATTTCTCTGATTCCCCCTCCCTGATACCCTCTCCCAGCTTTGTACTTATGATTGAGCACAGGACTCATTCATGTTAGACAAGAGCAGAGCTCTAAGTTATATAAATGGCTCTCTTTGATTTTATTTTTTGATCAAACAGAAAAATTTTGTGATTTGATAAAAACCCTTTAATCCTTGACTCCGATGCTACAGCAGCTCTTTCTCAAACAAGAACTGGGTTGCTTTCTGGAACTGTCTATTTCTTCAATTCCCCATTCGTGAGTTAAGTAAAACAATAGTAATAATAATAATAATAATAATGCAAGTTCCTTTTATTCTGTGTGAATCACACATTTTCTTTTATTAGAAATTATCTCTTAGACATGTTGGAATCATAAAACACGCTCAATTTGAGCTGAAGTGAGTCATCTTCAGTTTTCCCATGAGCAACTCTAACTCAACCATGAAGAATCTCTCCCACCATTCTTCCTCATTGCGACCTAATACATATTTCAAAATGGTCCTTCAGTCTCCTAGGAGACTTTCCACGCCTACCAGGTGTTCCTTATGCAAGACATCTCTGTTCATTCTACGTGGGTTTGAATGAAGAAGTGGGGGAAATACTCCTGCATGCGTCATCATTCCTAGGTCACTCCCCGTGAGTTCTTGCAAACATTGTCCAGGGCAGAGACAGCGATCCATTAATCCAGAACCATTAATCTATTGGAAAACTGACTTGGAGTGCAACTGCTATTTCTGTCTGTCTGTCATTCACAGCTCTCATAGTCGTACTTGTTGGACCAGTGGGGGAGGACTTTGTGTACTCCGTTCCGCTGACTTTTGCTTTTCAAAATCTTGTCAGTTGGTTTGAGTTTCCTGTAGACATCCTTTTTTATTGCTTGCTAGTTTTTACAACTGTGCACTTACGTTTTCTTCTGCTGACATTTTCCAAACCATTTTCCACTTTCCAACTGTCCCTCTTTTGTGGAGCAAAACAGATTCAATATGACCTTGTATTAGCTACTTTCTATGTCAATGTGACCAAATACCAGTCAAGAAGCAGTGTAAACAGGGACGTTGATGTTGCTTTGGAGTTTCAGGGATTGGGGTGGGCGGTGCTTGTTGCAAGAGGCTTGCAGATTGACTGGCTCACAAGTCCAGGGACTAGGAACCCTGGTCCAGTTGCCCTGTAACCCGAAGTCCCACCCTTACTGACCCTGCCTCAAGGAAATATGACACACTTCTTAAAAATTCCACAACCACTACCTGGGAGGTGAATAGTAAAGGATATGAAATTGTGGGGGAACATTTCCTATGCAAATGAGAGCAGCCCTCCAGTTCTGGTTCTCTTGGGTCGGAAGAGCAAAGGTCTAAGTCCTCCTTCTGTGTAAGACCTCGTTTACTGGAATACAGTTGTAAAATCACACACGCTATGACTTACTTGCTTCTTTTATTCGCAATTACAATGTGAGAAGCCAAACCTCAAATGTGTGAAACTATTTGCCTAATGTAAAACACAAGTGAACCAACAATAACTTAATGTTCTGTCCGTGGCAAGACTAGATTGTGAAAAGATTTGCTTGGTCTACCTGTCTGTAGTGAGAAGACGGTCACTAGAGTTGGGAAGAAGACACAGTGGTTTAAGTGTTTGCCCCAAAAGCAAAGGGATCAGAATTTGATTCTCTGGATCCCTCATAAAAATGACCAATGATTATAACAGCCTGCCTGAATTCCTCTGCTTTGCACAGAGGTGAAAATTATGGTCCCTGCTTTTTTATTTTTTATTTTTATTTTTTATTTGTGTGTGTGCCTATGGAAGCTGAAAGGTGATTTTGGCCATCCTGGATTGCTTGTATCTTCTTTTTGCTTCGTTTTGGGAGGTCCCATGCTTCGCCTTCCAGAGCCAGAAGTGGAGGACACTTCTGAGAACATTTCTGCTTGGCATTTTGATGTAAGGATCTAGGACCTGAACTCAGACACCTTCTGTTTGGGAGGTAAAGGCCTAAACCTTGAGCTATCTTTCCAATCCAGGTCGCTACTATCTAGAACTGCTCCTTCTAGTGAGAGAGAAAGATGAAGACTGAAGAAAGGAAGGAGAAAGAGGAGGAAGAAGAGGAAGAAAAAAATAAAGAAACCTATGGATGAAATTCAAGATCCCATATTATTGCAGTAAAATTTGCAATATCGTAATTGGGAGTATGGAAGAGGGGGGATAAATAACCTGGAAAAGAAAGAAGGTTACCAGCAGAGCCAACCTCAGCACACTGCCATGGGGCAAAGTTCTGGCATAGAGAATGCTCTCTGACCAGCCAGAGAAGGGCATGAGTGTGGGACCACAAGAACTCTGGGTAGCAGGGAAATCTACAAGACAGAGAACCAAGAACTAGAAATCAAATGCTCAAAGTATGAAGCTAAAGAATTGAGGAGTCAGGAAGTGTTCCCAAGGGAATCAGAGATCACCCCCAGCATAGATATCACACTGAGGAAAAGAAGTGTGGAGAATCCAAGACCAAAGTGTCAAGGCACCTCAGGGACTGAAAAGTTTCAAACCATTGCAGAGTCATCCCATCAAATCCCTTTCCCGGACATGTAAGGCCTGAGGTCTCGCATCTCTGGCTGGCTGATCTGTCCTTTTCTTTTGTGGGTCTCAGTGAACAGTGGACACCCACTAGATGTTTCTGGAACAATTCAGAACTGATACTGGAGTCCATGGCGCATCTTGGCATGCAAGGAAGGAAATCACACTCTAATGTGTAAGGAAGTTAGACAATGACCGCTGGCAGTCAGAGGTGAAAGGGACCGAAGTGTTGTCCAGGAACGCTTTTGGAAATAAAAGGGGAGCTTTGAAGCCAGTGTCTCACTAAGTCAGCCAACAAACTGGGTGGCTTGTTAATCACAGTCTCGGTTTGCTCAATGAAATGTCTACAAAGCAGAGGACACCTGTGGTTTCTCTGGCTTGCCGTCCGTTGAGTCAGGTGTTTCAATGAGTTGTTTGTTTTGAGATCCCTCTCAGTGGCTTCCTGATACATCAGCCAAAGTCTGACTTCTGGCCCAGTCTTAAACAGAATTCAGTAATTATCTCAAATATCCAGGCAACAGAAAAAATACACAGAAGCTTCTGTCTGTCTCTCTTCAAAGACAAACTCCTACTACCTTGTCTCTTTGAGCCACGGGTGGATTTGAGATAAAACCTATGTATGTATCAGTGGTTGGGGAGAGATGACTCAGTTGGAAAGTGTTGGCCATGCATACATTAGGATATGAGTTCGGACCCCCAGCAGCCACATGAAAAGTCAGGCATGGTGATACACATGTGTAATCTCAGTGCAAACAAAAGATAGAATATTAGTTTAGTCTAGGAAAATAGAATAGTTTTTCTTAGGCAGCGGAGTCAGGCTGGAAAGGTCTGACGATCTTCTATTCCCAAAAAGACAAGATCAGCAGAAATTCTAGGAACTTGTCCCTGATTCTATTTAGTATGAATAGAGACTTCCTTGATCCGCAGGAACTTTTCCCAGGCTGTGGTTAGCTGATCTATAGCTTAGCCACCAAAAGCGAACCCCCAGCCCAAAGAGAGCAAAAGTCTCACTCAGATTTAAAGAAACTAAAACTAACCAAAAATGGAAAAGCCGCCATTTTTAAAGCCTGCCTATGCGTCAACCCCAACCTTGCCCCTGTCCAGCGGCTCCCTGCCCCTTGCGGACTCCCCCAGGTATCCATTAGTTCCTCTCTTTTTCTCTCTCAACCAATAAAATCTTGGTTTTAGTCCTCTTCAATTATGCTCTGGTTCTAATACTTGAATCCAGGGCAAAAGGACTCCCCAGAAAGATCCTTGTTTCACCAGGCTATGGGAACGGGAGGGTCCTACAAACTTGCTGGCACCCATGGTTAAGGAGAGACCTTGTTTCAATAACTAAAATAGAGAGCAATAAAGAAAGTGTCCCAGCATCAATCTTTAGCCTCCACATGCACTTGCAGGGTACACACGCGTGCACACACACACACATGCATACAATCTGTAAGGGCCGTAGGGTCCATTCCAGTTACTATGACAACTAGGATCCTCATTGGGATTTCTTCCTTGGCTGTCACTTGGTCTGCTCCAACTCTATTACATAGACAGAAAAAGGAATTCAGGATACCTAAGTGGTGTATCGCCTCATCTGACCTGTGCTTGGGAGATACAACAGAGATGGTAATCATCAGAACCCTGCTTGAGTATCTCCGGGTTGTATAAGCAGAGGGAGAAAGTAAATTCCCCAGTAGCTTAAGCTTGTGTGCATAAAAATCGACGTTGATATGTGGGCCTGTAGAATGCAGCATTAACATAATATTTTAACATAAAACACCAGATTTCAACCACGATTCATCAATTTGGCAGCTTAGGGCTATTCCTCCAGACCCTTGGGTACGCAGTTCCATCTTTAATGCTAGTTCACTGGCAGAGACAGCGTTTGCATTTTTCAACATGAGACCAGATAAAAACACTTCTAGTATTGGAATTTTGGAAGTAAACACAGCACAGAGAAATGGTATTTGCTCCCTTGATAAATCAGGTTGCCACGAGAAAAAAAAAAATGTTGGCAGCCAATTATTTTGAGGGAGATAACATGTTATTCCGTAAAAGAGAAATAAAATAGTTTTTCTTCAGGAATTTTACAAGGAACTGTAGGATAAACTTTACAGCAACAAGGGAATAGATTGAATGGCTTATTACTTTGAAAGGCTCACCTAGGTCTCTCTAATCTGAGGGCCACAGGTTGTATATATCCTTGGACTGCTGTGAATGTGGCCCAACGCAAAACCATAAACTAACTTGAAACATTCTGAGATTTCTTTATGATTTTTTATAACTCTATTATATAGTTCTCTGGCCTGCTCATAGTCATGGTAGCAAAAGGTTGGATTTGACCTGGAAGTATCTTGCCATGTCTAACCTACTACTATTTTTGTAGGATGCCATCATTGCTTAAGAATGGCTTTACGGGGCTGGAGAGGTGGCTCAGGGGTTAAGGTCCTGAGTTTGAATCCCAGATCCCACATATAGACGCCAGGCGGAAGCAGGGACGACCTGCGCTTCTGGTCCTGGTAGGGCGGAGCCTGTGAATCGGGGGGTAGAAGGAGGTGGAGGCGTCCATGGTGGTTCGTGAATTCGTCCGTGGTTCTACACATACACAGACACACACACACACACAGACACACGCGCGCACACATACACACGCATATGCACACAGTTGAATAAATGATAATAATAATAATAATAATAATAATAAAAGAATGGCTTTGCATTTTTATTTTTTCTCATTTTGGTTTGTCACCAAATATGAGTTGTCCTCCAACTCCTACAAGCTCAAGTGTTTGCATCCTTGGCTGGTGTGAATGTTTGAGAAGTCTGTGGCACTTTCATAGCCTGGCCCTGCTTCTACTTGCTCTCTGATTCTCTCTCTCTCTCTCTCTCTCTCTCTCTCTCTCTCTTTCTCTCTCTCTCTATTTCCTGATGGCTAATGTGTCCTATATTAGCATCCTGCTTCTACTTCTAACCATGCCTCCTGCAATGTGTCCCACCATAATGGATTCTATCCCCTCACTGCTGGTCCAATGGATCTTTTTCTCCCTTGAGTCTGAGTAAAAAGAAAAGTAGCAACATTGGGATTTTACAATTTTTAACCTGTGTGGGAAATGTTATCTATGGGGAATCATAAGAAATTCCAACTTTAGAGGCTGGAGAGATAGCTCAGAGGTTAAGCCTTTGACTTGCCAGCAGAAGGTCTTGAATTCAGATCCTGGACCCCATGTAAAAACACCATTCAGAAATGGCATGGCCTGCATTTTGGCTCTGGAAGGCAGAGCCTGGGAAACTCCAGAGCAATGCAAAGAGCAGGTTGCACAATCCTGGGTAATTCTGGAAGTCATCCTTGAGACTGCACCGGCACACACACACACACACACACACACACACACACACACACACACACACAGATGCACAGACACAGTCACGAAATTGAAAATTAAATAAATAAAAAAGAAATTCCAATTTCAGTGTCTTCAGCTGCAAAGCTATTTGTGCATAGCTCTTCACATAAAACTAGAGCTTCACACTGGGGGCAGAGATCAGCTACATACAGAGTCCAAGATACTTGCCCCTCTCATGCCTGGCAAGAATATCAAAGCAGCAAATGCTGAAACTAAAGTTCTAGATTGGGGATGTAACTATTTTCAAGTAACATACACTAAGCCCTTCTCAATCTGATTGATGAACAGACACATCTATACACAGTCTCTTGAGACACGGAGTTGGTTATATTCTGATTGACATCTCCTGAGCAGGGCTACCCTGGGATCTGAAGAGTGGGCGCTGTGCTGAAGGAACGTATTTGGTATCTTGCTAAAAGTCACCTTAATGGGGGTGGTTTGATTTCTATTGGACAGCTAGCACAGTTAGGAATCTGTGGTTCTGTGGAGACCACGCCCTCCACGCCTTACTGCACTTCCTTAGCATTGTGGGATACTTATTAGCAACGCCTGATTATAAAAGATGTGGCTCTACCCATCCCTCTCTCTCCTTCCTGCTTTCCCTCCAGGCTGTCACACCATGGTGGCTCTGTCTTCTCCTAGCCACATGTGTATGACAGCTCTCCCTGTTTTCTCTCACCTTAAGCTCTCTCCTTGGCTCTAATGCTCTCCCACCATAAGGTATGGCTTCCTCCTTGCCTCCTTCGAACCGAGCATACAAGAGTTTCTTTCTTTATCTCTCTCCTAAATATAACCTCTCAATGTGTTTTGGTTTCAGTCTTCGGCTACGGAACACAAGAACCCCAAGGAAGAACCCTCCCCGACAGCATGACTGTTTTGCTCAGAGTCTTGTGTTTGGTTGTTGCGATTGTCTTGATTGAGTTACAGCCACTGTAACTCAGTCCTCCTTCCTATTCCCTCTTTACCTCCTTGCACATCTTCTACTGCACTTAGAATGAGTTGGGTCATGGGTCAGAGGATTTCATGATATTTGACCTCTTTTACACTCTTTCATCCTCCTTCATCCTCCACTCATGGGGTCCATTGGTCTCTACAAACAGAAAAGATTCAAAATCCATAAACACCACCATATACCTTGCTCTTGAAGCCCAACTGGGCTCTCTGGCTGAAATTTCACACTGTCTTTGTCTTTCCATATCATCCCTTAGAACATTCTTTTAGGTGTTAGAGAAGGGTGTGTTGACTCGGGACTCCTGTGACTCAGGCTGGGCTTGAACTCCCTGTGTAACTGAGGGTCGCTATGAACTTCCGATCCCTCCACCCATCAGCTTCTGGAATGACAGGCGTGCTAGGGGATCGAACCCAGGACTTCAAGCATTCCAGGCAAGCTCTCTACCAACTGAATGCCTGCTCACATGCTAAAGTCGATGCCATCACAATGGGTACTTTCCAGCCAAGAAACGAGATGCCTGCCACAGAGATATTTTAATTTCCTCTTCTCTGGAACCCAGCTCCATGAAAATATTCAAAGCACACCCAAGCCCAGTCTACCAATATTCACTGTTCAGGAACAGGAAGTGCTCATTACCCCCCAAGCATCCTCATATAACATGGTCTTTTCACAATCACCATCTGCCATAACTGTGATTTCCAGCAACGCAAGGCAAAGATGTTCAGGGTAATTGACCATAGAAGGAAAAGAAAAAACACACTATATTACAGGCTATGCCTCTCACAAGGTGGCTTCTGTGTTTTTTTTTTTTCTTGAGCTCTGTACCCCAGATCTTAGAATTTAATAGTGGTTTATCTTACTTTGATTGCCAATCAATGAAATGAACTGATTTTTTTTTTCTCCACCAAAGATTTCCATCATAGGTAGCTTAAAAACCCCTGGATTGCATCTCCTGTCTTTTAGAAAGCAGTCGTTTTAAACTTCATCATGAATGCCATTTCAAAGATTTCTGTGGAAAAGAACTGCAAAGATATCCATCCCTGAAACCCTTTGCTCCCAGGACGCCCTGGACTCATCCGGATGGACAATGTGACCTGCATACTATAATCAGGTGTCTGTCCACATCCATGCGGAGACAAAAGTAAATGAGATCCTTTGGGCTCCTAAACTCCCTGAATTTTAAAAATGGTCTCTGCACCAATGTCCCTCAAAAAAAAGACAAATGAAAAACCTTCATTGAGTGAGGAAAAGTGTTTCTCACTGCTTGTGTATTGTATCTGTGTGCATCTGGGTGAGTTGGATTCTTCGTTCCTGCATGTATTACGATATGTGGATTTAACGGTTGATGTGTTCTGAATTCCTTGAATCCATTCATACAGATACAAAGTGGGATTTAGTTCTATGAGTCCAGATGGGTATGCATTTAGATATCTGGGGTCAGTGGGCGTGTAACATACTTTTATCAACTGAGGGGAGACACTGCCTCAGAATGGAAGCTGAATCACAATGCACAGAGATGCTTCTGCTCCTGCTGCTAAACACTCTGTTAGCCCTGGTGGAAACTCTCTCTCACAGATGTTGCTCCTTGCCTAGCCTCAACCTTATAGTTAATGTGAGGTTCGTGGCCAAAGCTAGCACAGCACTATATTTTATCTGATGGGGTTTTCACCTGTAGCATCGAGCTTATCTTCCCAACCCACAATATCAGGAGCTAACAAGTGGTCATATATTTTATTCCCAAGTCTGATTGGAGGGCAGACCATCACATTTCAACGTTAATTCTAAAGAATAAATAAATCCTAAACCAGAGAAATGGCTTAGGAGTTAAAGCCCTTTGCCTTACAAGCAAAAGGACCTGTGTTTGGATTCCAGATGCCAGGTAAAAATGGCCAGCAGAAACAGCTGAGGCCTGAACTTTGCAGCCTGGGAAGGCAGAGCGTGGGTAACTCTCTATAGCAAAGCAATAAGGAGGTGGAGCAATTCAGGATGATTTCTGAAGTCATCCTTGGGCTTCCACAGAAACAAAGAGATCACCCCTTTACTTACATGCCCCATACGCACGTGTACACACTCACATCCACACATTCAAACAGAACAAAATAATATAAAAAAGTGTGAAGGCCAAAAGTATAACATTGTAGGTCCATGGAGGGTTAGACTATGCCCTAGCGACTCACAGCCTGACCACTATCTAAGAAGTTATTTGGCAGTAGTCAATTACTGTCTTTTTATGTACATCCGACCGAAACACCCCAAATAGGAAAGAAGATTCTAAAGACTTGCTTCATCATTAAAGTAGGAAGTTCAAACAATTTCCTTAGCTTTAAGTAATAAAAGTTACCGTTGTGTAAAAAGACAATAATATGAATTTGACCGTTTATAATGTCCAAATTTCAGAGCTGTAGAGATGGATCACCAGATAAAGCGCTTGCTGCGTTTAAGTGTTCAGACCTGTGCTTAATCCTCAGCACCCAGAGAAAAGCAAGGTACAGAAGTTCTGAATTATGATTCCAAGCAATTGAGGTCAGAGACAGATATATTCCTAAAATTCTTGCAACAGCTAGTCTGGCTGAAGAGGTGAGCTTTAGGTGTAGTGGCAGACACTACACCTAAAAGATGAGGTGAAAAGGGAGAAAGAAGGTTCTCAAGAGGTGTTCTGTCCTCCACATATATATGCATGCCATGACTAAAATGGAAAGAGATCAACTGTCACCAGAAAGAAAACATACAAAAAAAATACCCAAAGAACAAAACAAAACGAAAAGCAAATAGGTTTGTGTGCTATCAGATACATGGAGTGTTTTGGTTTGACAGCTAAGAAGTCAAGTCATAATGAGACAAATCACTTAAAAACATGCAATGTGCATGGAATCCCATGACTGTGTGTTTAAAATTCATATAAATAATCATCATTGGCAGGAGGGTTAGGCAAACTGTGTACTTGTTAAAGGTGGTGTGTCAGAACCATATATACAAACAACAAAAGATTTCCAGAACACTTTCTTAAATAAAATCAGGCTAGTATTCAAGGAAACAGAGACCTGGATTATATTTTTGAATCAGAGAGAAGACATTAGTAGAAAAACTGGTGACATCCATATAAAGTGTGGAATTCATTTAAATGGTGATTTCTCCGTTTTGGTAAATGTGTCAGGTTATAGATGATGTTAGTACTAAAAGAAGCTGATGGAATGTATAATAAAGTAAAAAGAATAAAATCCCTCCATTATTGTTTGCATCTTCTTTAATTTCTAAAATATTTCAAAATAATTTAAAAGAGCAAATTGTAAGACAATGTGATCAGTGCAAATAAATTGTTTATGAAAATGAATGACATATAAGTGCACGCACACACACATACATACACACATACACACACACACATACAAATACATGAAAATTGACTAGGAATTTATTTTCCCATAGTCTTAATAGTAGTTATTTTAAGCCTGGAGAAAAGATGGTCATGAAACTTCTCTTATTTTTTATGGATTTTTCCCCTAATGGATGGTTTTATTTTGTCAAGCCAATACATGTCTACAATTCTAAATATATTTTCAAGGCTAGTAATTGTTCTACATCTCCCATAGATTAGAAGACTAACTCATAGAAGTCACTGGGCTTTTGAAGAGTGAAGCAAAACAAGATTTGAACATTAGCCCTAATTGCAGAGTCCGAACTCTTAGTTACCATCCTAAGGATGTTGCCTTCGGAGTTGCTTTTCCTTCCATGTCTGGAGCAGCACTTAGCGTGTTCCAGACAATCAATACATGTCTATCCAGTGCAATTGGATTCTAGCGTGAACATTCTGTTTCTAATGCAAATATAACAGACTTTCCATTTGTAAGGGTCTAACTACGAACAGCTGACTTCTAATATGTTTCCTAACTGGACTCAGGAAAAAAAAAATGCATCCTTATAGAGTCTGAGGAGATAATCAGAGCCTGGAGAGAGACTGGATCTGGATTCAATGTGAACTAAAGCCCAAAAGAGAAATCACTCTCCTAAAGTTTAACTTGCTTTGCAAAACATCGCTCCAAAATTCAGACAGCATAGCATTAAAAGCAGATCCCCAGCCTACGCCCTGTAAATAGAGTGATTGAATATTCCACTGACTGCCCTATGTTTCCATTGTGTTCTTCGGATGCTGCCAAAACTAGAAGATGTCCGGAGTGAGCTTTGCTTTGCTTTGTTTGCTTTGGGTGGTAGTTTTCAGTTCACTGGGTAAAGCGCCAATAGCTTTCAATTTTCTATTGGAAAATATTTATTAAAACAAAAGGTTAAAACCTTGCTGGCTCCCAGGATCTCTGGAAACACATATGGATCATGTCATAATGCCATGGCATCTTGAAATTTGAAAAATGTTATTACTTCGATGGGCCATCTGACCTTTTCAGCCATTATTTCCATTCGCAAGATGTTGAACAGGTTGTCAGGTGGGGGAGGTCCTGACTTCAGACTCCAGGGCAAATAGAACTCAACGGCTAAATAGAATCTCGGATCATTAGGAATGCAAATCGGCTGAGAGGTTGAGGGAAACCCTGCATAGAATTTTGAGAAGGGTAATGCTTGGAATGGTCAATTTAAGGGTAAAGGTATTTTTTTTTCCTTTCCTGGCAAAGGGCACCTATTGTAGTTGGGTCAGGATGAATGAAGTCATTTACCAAAACCAAGCATTTTGATAAAAGATTCCTATGGGATTTCACTGAAGCACATTTCAATATGCATAAAAATAAGATTAGAAATTTATGTATGCATATTTTTGTCCATAATAAGGTTTTGGGAAAAAATCATACGAATATGCACATATAAATAGCTATCAAAAATTGTAGGAATAAAATGTTTTCAAGTATTGTTCCTGGATTTGTTATTTTGAAAGAACATCTATCTTTCTATTTTAATTGTTTACATTACATTATCATAGAATAATTGGTTCCATGGTTATCATTTGACATCCAAACAGCATTTTTGCTGGGCATAGTTGCTCATGCTTGTCATCCTAGCACTGTCCTGGATAGCAGAATTCTGTCCAGAAGCAAATAATAGTATGATAACAACAATAATGACAAAAATCAATTAAACACTATTTCTGGCTGGGTGTAGAGGTATACACCAATATTCTTATAAGGCACTTGGAATTTATGTGGGCTTTTTTTTTTTTTTTGGCTATCTTATTTATTTGAGAGAGAGAGAAAAAGAAAGAAAGAATGAAAAAGAGAAGATGAAAGAGATAGGAGGTACCTTCAGACACACCACACCATGGCCGCTTTCAGAAGTCAGTCCTCTCTTTCTCCCAGGTGGGCTTCTGGGATCGAACTTACCTCTTCGGCACGGCTGAGCCATCTCCACAGCCCCTACTCCCTTGCATTTGAGGAGCCAAGAGAGGTGGATCAGGAGTACTAGGCCAGGCTATACTACAAAGTGAGAGTGTATGCTATAGAATGTGTGTCGCTAAGCCAAAAATAAAGAAGTGTCAATCAATAAATATAAACAAAAGACAATAGTCTCTCCAAGTTCTCCCACAACAATTTCCTACGCTTTGTTTCTTCTTTCTGACCCCCACCTCTTCACATGCCTATGGATGAATAAAAGCAAAGTGTGTCTTGTTCTCTGGGTATCCATGGTTATACGTTTCAAGTGTGTTTCCCTCCTGGGACCTGCTGGAAGAGGCCTTCATTCCCGTTCATTTTTAGGAAACTGCCCATGCAATTCATCTTTGTTCTCCTTCCCTTTGACAGCTGCTCCATGCATCCTCTGCAAGTCGCCTGCTCACCAGTTCTCTGGGGAACACCCACTTTGGTTACCGTATCAAAGACACATAGGAGAACTCAAACCATCTCTGTCTTGTCTGCCTTCACCATACATGGGCGACCTTTCTGGAAATGGGTACCAAAGTTGGGAGTGCCCAAACTCCAGAATGGTGAGTCAAACCAATTCTCATTCATAATTCATCCAACCTCAGAAATTCTCTTGTATAGCTGCAGACACAAACAAAGACACAGTCCTTGCAATTTGCTTTGCTCAGGTTCAGTTTGTTTGGCACCTGGCAATGCTGTGTAACCCTTCACAGGTCTTTACAGATCAAAAGTCTTTCCTTGAAAGTCTTTCTAGTACAAAGTAAGTACTTTGTAGCTATTGAGTAGAACAATATAGCTACAGAACTCCCACTCATACCAAAACTTGTTTCCTAGGGTAAAACAAACTCATTATTCATTTACAAGAAATTTTTGATTAATAGCTGTCATTTTGCTGTTTGCTACAGTTCATCTGTGTCCTTAATAATACATGAAAAGATACATGTGTTCATATACAGAGATAAAAGAAAATAAAACAGTAAACATCATCTTTTACATAGGCAAGAAAGAAACCAAAGCACATGATTGAAATGCATGAGATATTGAAAGGGAATTAGGGATACAGTACCTGCATGCCCAAGGGGTTTAGGGTGTTTGGTCTAAACCCCAAACATAAGGAAAAAAGACTATTCAGGTAATCAAGATAAAATATAAATCAAAATGAGTAAATGAAACCTATCATTTTTATAGTCCTATACTTAGGAATGGAAGGAAGAGGGAAGAGAGAAGGGACTGGATTTTTTTTTTAGGAAGAATGAGGGAAGGATGCAAACATGCAAACTCTCACAAACCCTCAGAACGATAAAGAAGTTTATTCTGGAGCCAAGCACGAGTAACCACAGGTCTGAATCATGGATTCAAGCTTCCTGAAATTCTTCTATCCCATCCTGGTTTGGTAACAGCTTCATGAAGTTTATTGATTACAGCATAAAGATGAAGCTTATAGATTATAGCACAAAGAATATCATCAATTCGGACCTTTCAAATACACTGGTGGAAACAGGAAGTAGGTGAGTGATCTGATTGACAAGGGTGAAATCTTTGTCATCATGCCACCTGGAAGTACTTTCAGCCTTCCGATGGTTAGAAGTTAGGGGTGTGTCCATCCCAAAGATTCACCCAATGCACAATGCAAAGAATGCCAGGTCACATCCAGAGGTGGATAATACATAGCTATTCAGTGGGCTGAAGAAGGTCAAGATGATCTAACTTTGGACTTGCAACGTTCTAGACCTTTCCACGTCACAGAGGTTTTAATCAAGCAATCAGCCTTGAAGGTGCAGCTTCTTTCCAGGAATTCTCCTTGGCAGAGGAAATGAGCAGCTTCATTGGTTCACTACTTCTAAAGCTTTGCTCCTGTCCTCTGAGACAGCCCAATGCTATTCAGCCTTGCACGCATTTGCAAAGGACCCCTGGCCCACACACTTGGTGAAATGAAAGTAGAAGCACAGTAATGGAAGAAGAGAGATGGGATCTCCTATGGGGTGCTTTCCTGAATCACATTTAAGGGTCGGACACCTTTTGTCATTAAGAGTTGTAAGTTTGATCCTTCTGGTAGCTCCTGGGAACAGTGAGCATCTTAGAAGGCAAGCAAGCGAAAGGGCGATTCTGCAGCAGATGTCATAGCTACAACCCAGGAGAAAGAGGCACAAACAGTGTCAGATCCTTGTGCAGTTTCTAAGTACTGATTTTCATATTTGGGAAGAAGGAAGGAAGGAAGGAAGGAAGGAAGGAAGGAAGGAAGGAAGGAAGGAAGGAAGGAAGGAAGGAAGGAAGGAAGGAAGGAAGGAAGGAAGGAAGGAAGGAAGGAAGGAAGGAAGGAAGGAAGGAAGGAAGGAAGGAAGGGTGGGTCACTTGGTTGTTAATTGCTGGAAATTAAGAGAAAATGTAAGTGTCGTGCAGACCAGTGCTCTGGCATTTAAAAGCATGAGCTGAACGAGCCCACAGGACTGCCGTGGGTGGGCAGTTTCCTTTCCTCCAGCACAAGGGTCAGCAAGCAGCAGTCCTTGGACCGGGGCCAGCCCTCTTTTCCAGAATAGAGTTTTCTTGGCCCGCAGCCCTTCTCCTTCATTTATGTCCTGTCCATAGCCGCTTCCGCACTACAATAGCCAAGTTAAGTAGTGGTGACAGAGGCTGTCTGGCCCACAATGCTTAAAATACACACGACAGGCCCCTTACAGAGTCAGCTGACCCTGCTCCACATATTTCTTTTCCACTCTCTCCACCTGTGCCAGGAACTGAATTAGCATGCGTGGAAAGGGAAGCTTCAAGTTAAATCTTTTTTTCCTCACAATTACGAGAAGCCCACATCCAGCTATTGGGATTTCCGTTGGAAAACTTTCTCTTACAGTTTCTTTTAAGCTTCTCAACACTCAGCTTTTGTGTTTATTTAGTTGTTTTACGATAAGCAAGATTTTCTTTTTTTTAGCTCTGACCCTACATACTTTTGATGCTACTTCTAATTCTTTCAAGCAAAAAGGTCCACTCCAACCCCCCAACCCCCACACCACTTAAAAACCGAGCTCCTTTTGGGATATTTGACTATTTCTTTTCATTAGGAAAACATTACTTTCTGAAAAAATTAAAAATTTTGTGCCTGTTAAGCCTAATTTTAAAACATGTGGGTGCTTGCAATAAAACTTTTTTTTGACTTTTTTTTTTTTAAATTTGGGTTTTAAAATAAATTGGACACTAACATCTCATTTTAATTAAAAGCTGACGGATCCTTTACCATTGGCTGGTGAGAACGAATGTTAAAGAACTCTTTGGCCAATTTCATATGGAAAATAAATGATTTTTTTATTGCAAAAATATTTTTAATTTGACTCATGTTTTGCATGTGCATGTGAAGTTCATGCATGGGCATATGTTCACGTGTGTGTGAGCATGTGTGTGTGGAGGGAACACTTACAGAGACATGCATGTGCCTATGGGAGCCCAAAGTTGGCATCTGGTTTTTGTTTGATGGTTTTCCACTTTTATTAGCTCTCAACCGAACCCAGTGCTCACCAATCATAGGTACTTAGGCCTTGAACTCTGGTCCTCAGCTTGCACAGCAAGACCCTTATCCACTGAGTCCCATCCTTTTAATTTTAACATTTCTAACTCTACGACAATTCCATGTGCATGTATATGATGAATTTTGAACTTTCCCCCCCCCTTCCTGATTCTAATCCACCCCTTTCCCCTGAAACCTTTCACTCTCCTAAAAAATCCTCCTCCAATTTTCAGATCTTTTTTTTTTTAATATTACCCACTGAGTTTAATTAGGATAGCTTACATGAGTATGTGTGTGTACATAGATGGGTGGGGTCACTTATGAAGTGGAGCAGGGGTAAATTTTGAGTGTCTACTCTCACTCTAGCAACTATTTACTGCCAATTGTCTCTCAAGAAGCCCCAGTTCCTTCCATTAAATTTATCATTGTTTCATTTGTGTATGTGAGAAAATATATGATAATCTCACAGTGGGGAAGGATTTTATGCATTCTGATGGGTAACATGATCAACTCAAGGTGGGGGCTGTCTTAGGATGAAATCGTGTGGGGCTAAGGATGAAATTGAGAAAAAAATGCCACCATTTTTTTTACAGAAGTGAGAGAGCTGCTGAAATGGATTCAGTCTCTTTACTCTGTGCACTGACATATTCCCATACTTCATTTATGGATGGAGATGCGTGGTCGGTCATCCAAGTGTCTAACGAGATACAAGTTCTTTATCCCTACTCAATTGCTTAGTTCCTTTTTCTCTTTTTTTTTCTCTTCCCATTTTATTTATTTATCTACTTATCCACTCACTTATTTATTCATTCATTTATTTAGTGTGTGTGTATAAAGTGTGCGTAGGCTGTGTGCCTCTGTGCATATGTGCTTTTGTACATATTGCAGGCTGAAGGATGATACTGGGAAAAATTCTTGATGGCTCTTTCATATTATTCTTTTAGAAACAGCATCTATCTAATTAAACCTGGAGCTGGCATTCAAAAAAAAAAAAAAAAAAAACAGACTGGCTAGCTCACTTGCTCTGTAAAGCCAGTCTCTACCTTCTCAGGCTAATTCTATAGGTTGACACAACCACCCTACAATTTACTTAGGATCTGGAGATCTGAACTTTGGTCCTTTCATTTGCATGGCACATGTTCTAGGTACTGAACCATTTTCTCAGCCTAGATTACTACAAGTTATATAACCTAGTTCCTACACATTTATTGCATTCCTTGAAGCCATCTGAGGCTGAGGATATAGCTCAGTTTGCAGAGTGTTTGTGGGAGTCCCTGTCTTCATCCTCAGCATGCATGAAACCAGGCAGGTTCATTCCTAAAATTCTAGAACTCAAGAAATAGAATTATGAGGATCTGTAATGTGTGAGGCTAAGTGTAAGGACAGCAATGGTCACAGGACACCTGTAAGAGTTAATCCTGGGTGTCAACTTGACCACACCTGACATTAACTTAGATCAGCTGTCAGACCACCTGAAGAGATGATCCAGATCAATATATTTACAACACAAAGACTAGTCCTAGATCTGATTGGAACCTCCCAGTAGTGATCAGATAAAAGGAACCATAGAACAGAAGACTTTGAAAGAGAGACTCTCTGAAACTGCGCTAGAAAAATCTCTTCCCTCCTGCCACCCAGCTTCTTTGACTCTCCAGAAATCCTCCAACCTTCAGCCATCACCCACTGGCCTACTGGACTGAGCAGCTCTGAGCCTCCAGGATGTCTACAGTGACTTAGCTGCCTCCAGCTTCAGCCACCAGCCATGTCGCTTCCACCATGAAAGACTGTTTCTCCCCTTTGGAACCGTAAACTGAATAAATCTCCCTTTCTCCCTTAAGTTGCTTGGCTTTGGATGTTCTCTCACAGCACCAGTTAAGAGTAACTATTACAACACTCTGACTCAAATATTAATTAATTAATTAAAATCTTTTCATAACAGTTAACAGCAGACATTCCTTTCTTGTTATTTTTTTAATTGACTATGGTTTTGAGAAGTTCAATGTTTCAAGAGAGGTGAATTCTGCTTTGTAACTTGTGGCACCATCAATTCAGGGAGGCCCTAGCCGGCCTCCAGAATTCAGGACAAGCCTGGACACACACAGACATGCCCAGGACATGGCCCAATAGAGAACCATGCAGGCGGAAGGATGAACAACCAATGGGAAGTGGCCATCTAACCTGCCCCTGCAATGGACACCTAGTAAACAGTCAAATGATTGGTGGCTGTCTCCCAGAGTGGAGGGATGGAAATACCTGATTGGACCCCGACCCTATATAAGCCCAAACACCCCCTTAATAACTGTCCACTGCTTGCTTCTCACCTGATTCTGGGGTTCTGGGGTGGTGACCCCCGCACCGGCATGCCAGCTCGCTTTGAACCCCAGGCTCTGCCGTTTCCCCCTCCTTTCCTGAGCTGACCTAGCGGGGATTCAGCAACAGTAACTAAGTGTTAGGAAACATTGTTGCTGTCTGCATTCCGGCTCATGGTACAAATGACTCTGAAGTCCCATCATTTTTGCACCCAAATCCTCTGGACACTTCCAAACAACCACAGACTTTCACTGATCCTTCACCTTATGCAATATCCCACTCCTGTAACTGACTCTTGGGAATGTATTCCTATTATTGACATTGTTGGCCAGTGATCCTGTCTTGTGAGGGCCAAGATAAACAGATCATCCTAGTTTTCTCTTCAGTAGACCAACTGGCGGCATCTCTTGCCTCTTATTTCTAGTTCTAAGTACCTAAAATTTCCCAGCATCCCTCAAGGGTTGAGATGTCTGATAGAGAACCACTGTTTTAAGTCTTTTTGAGAATATGCTTGATAAAATAGGCTGTCATAGCTGTAATATGTCCAAAAGGTATAATCTTGTTAACAAATAAGAAAATATGTCCCAGATTAACACTAATTCCAAGCTACTAGACAAAGTAAATAGCAATCAATTTTTATTTACTATGACTAAAGTCATTTAGTCAGAATTAAGCCCAAGTGCAGAATTTTCAAAACCTGTTTTCCTCCTGCATAAAATGTGTGTTGTGCATACCACATAAATGTTAATTCACTTGTGTTTCTATGTAATACATGTGTGTTTATGTGCATGCATGCTGCACATATACCAATGCATTGGGTTCCTAATGAAGTGTATGTGTGTGCACATATATGCACGTGTGTGCATGTACACATGTGTGTACCTGTGTTCATACTGTATAAATACCAATATACTATATTCCTACATGAAATGCATGTGTATATATATGTGTATACCACACAAGTACCAAGGCATTATATCCCTCCCCCATGTACCAGGATTGTATATTCCTGGTCTACGTTCTCAGGCATAGCAATGAAGTCTAGACTTGTCCTTATAAGTCCAACCTGCTATCCTCTAAATAGTAATTATTCCATCAAAACAAAAATTTGTGTCTCTTTGTGGCAGAAATGCATGCTTTTATTTTTCTTTCTTTTAACCTGGTCGTAGGAGGTTTCTTTACTTCAAAATGAACACATCATCATCTCAGGAATTTTGATAGCCTGGGCATTTCCCGGTGAGCAATTTTCTTCTTGAGGAGGCACAAATCATGAGTCTACCCTCCAAAGCTAAACAGGTGAATAACATGCAGTTAATTTGATTTAATTTCAAACAGCACATGTGTTGTTTTTTTCTCTTCCATGATGTCCTTGTCCCTTCTGAGCAGGTGCTGTGTCTTGTGTCTGAGACCAGAACGTAAGAGACAAAGGAAAGCTCACTGTAGCCCTGCCAATCAAGACGCCCAAGGGTAGACGCTGCTAGTCAGCAAACCTGTCTCGCTTCTTGTAAATGTAAGAACTGAGCCAGCAGATAGAATACACTTGAGAACTGTTAGTCCCTCAGTACCAGCACATAACTCGGATGCAACATAATTACCTAGGAGTGATGGACCTCTTCACATCATTTTTGTTGTTAGTGTTTTCTCAGACAGGAGTTGATGTGACCCAGGCTGGACTCAAACTCATTATCTAGCGGAGGGTGATCCTGGACTTCTGACCCTCTTGCCTCCATCTCAGGAACTCTGGTGTTATACAGATATGTACCCCTTATCCCCAGCTGTATGCAGAGCGAGTGACGAAACCCAGGGCTTCGGATAGGCCAGGCAAGCACACAACCGACTGAGCTCGTCTTCAATCCCTTCTAGAACGGTGCCACCATTTGGCAGCCCGATGTGCAGATACAAGTGTCTACGGAGGACATTTCACATTCAAACCCCAACAGTGGCTGTCCTGTTGGAGAAGGATTGGCCTCAGTTCCCTCCACACAGGGAGCAGAAATGAACAGAGATGTGACAAGTGCTGGACGTCCCTACCTGGCTGAACCTCGGGGCAACTGACATATTCCCAGAAGGCACCACACCTTGGCACTAACATTAGTGCTCTAGTCTGTAGCAACGTGATCTTAGACGGCCAGTGCCTTAGAAAGAGTGTTATAACTATTTGCCACAGATCCTGTTATTCTGCCTGAAACTGTCCCAAGACAGCGTTCTGTGGCCCTGCACCCAATTCCTCAGTGTTACACTACCCACAGGCTACATTCTGAGTCCTCCCCCCAAAGAGTAGAGTATGAGGAAATACGGACGAATTACTGCTTCTCATTCAGCACACTTCTGCAACTTCCTGGGTGCTCAAGTCAGCACACTGGGGAACAGAAAGACCCTCCGATGGTTTTCTAAGCAGGGCCCTCCTTCATGTAGCAAGGCTTCCCCTGTGTCTGCTCACAGAGTATCGGGTCTCCTGACTTCCACACGGTCTCCCCTTCCATCTCATCACTTCCGATTTGTCCTTAAGAGCCCCAGTCCTTTCTTGTGAGAAATAAGTAAATAATATGGGACTGTCAGTTATTCAGTGTGCCGTAGAGGTGCACCTGCCAGTATGAGCATGCACATGCCTGTAGGCTCATGTGCGGAGGCTAATGGAAGACACTGGACATCTTGCTCTATGACTCTCTAACTTACTTTCTTGAGACTAGGACTTGCACTATCCTGGAGCTATGCTGGAAGCCATCCATCCCTAGATATCCTCCTGTGTCCATTTCCTACAATGCCAGGATTATAGGTGTGCACAGCCACGCCCGGATTTTTACATGGGTTCTGGGGATTTGAACTGATGTCCTCATGCTTGTGCAGCAAGCACTGTTACAGACTGAACCATCTCCCTAGCCCCTGTTAGACTTTTATTACTAAATTTTGATTTATGAAAATGTGCTAACAAATTCTTACTTATTCAAAATGCAGCTACAAAAATTTAAGTAAGAAATTTTAACCATTCTCATTTGTGCCTTATATCACTATTCGTTTTTATTATATTAAATCTATGGTTTCTGTAAAGTATACTACATGGATCAATTAATTTTTCCATTGAAGTTGAAAGAGGCTGGTGAGCTGGCTCATTGGATGGGGGGCACTTGCCACCAAGCCTGAAGATACTTGGGGCCTCCAGTAGAAGCAGAAATTGGATACCCACGAGTTGTCTTTTGACTTCCATACGCGGTATGGCATGCATATCTAAACACACCCAAGTACACACATGACAGATGAATAAATGTAAAAATTAGAAAGAAAAAAAAAAAAAACAGAAAAACACCAGAACAGGAAGAAAAAGAGAAAGTCCATTCCCAATATCCTCCAGTTTTGTTGGCTCAAACTGTAAAGGCCTGCCTGACCCCCTTCGTGGACAAGCACTATTGTTGGTTCTAGCCATTGGTATTGGTGATTCACACCAAGGAACTCGGGAATAAGACCATCTGTTTATCTGAGGAGGCAGCTATCACATTTGTTCATAAGGAGTATAAATATACCTTAGTGATTTCTCACCATGAAGAACTATCTAGCATCAGCTCTAAAAACGGCTAATAAATGACCAAAATCACGGGCAGAGTGAGTGAAAGACATTTAAGTTGGAGATGTCTCCTGGGCCTAGACTTCTGTGTCTCTGAAACCAGGGTGCATGAAGTAACTAGGTCATCTAATGAGTGCCCTACTGGGAAGTAGTAACTGTGCTCTTTAATTCTTCATCTCCAAGGAGGAACACTGCAGAAACCTCAACATTTGATTTCCTTCCTTTTGTCTCATTGACAAGAGAAAAAAAAAAATTCTACCGTGCTGTACCAGTTACTCTTTCTGTTGCTATGAGACAACACTTGGGCTCAAGCAACTTAAGAGGAGAAAAAGCAGATTTATTTGCCTTACCATTTCAGAGGGGCGATACAGTCCAATATGGTGGAAAAGGCACAACCTAAGCTGGAGGAGGCATCATGTAGATGTCATGGAAACTGACAGAACGAGCTGCTGACTCCGAGCAGACTCAGGGCAGGGCTACCCAACTTCAAGACCTGCCCCTTGTAACATGCTTCCTGAAGTAAGGCTCTGCCTCCTCAAGTTGCCACAACCTTCCAAACACCAACTAAGGATTCAAACCCATGAACTTGTGGGGGACAACTTACATTCAAACTGTGACACTTGCTTTTCTTTCTGTTTTGCAGATGCAATATCCTATCCACCTTTCCAAATATCTATCTAAGAAGCCCGTCTCCTGTTGATACCCTGTTAACTGGGAAATCATGGATCCTCTGAAAATTTCAATAAAGAGCATCAGAGAAAACTTTTGCTTAGTTGGTTATTAGGTCACTTGTCCATAAGCTATCAGGACTTAGCAGCTAACTTTTTATAATCAGCACCAAAAGGAAATGGTTTGATTTGCAAATATATTTGAAGTGTAATTTAGATTTTTTTTTAAAAAAAGCAAGATAAAATGTCATCCCTTGTATTCGAAGAGTTACACAGACCCAGTTTTGCCATTATGATCATTATGAAAGGTGATGACATTTGGAGAATATATGGCATGGAAGACAAGGCTAATCAATCACTGACCTTTGCTTTGGAGATGTAATGTCCACCTCTATTTTGTATCTAGGACCTCTGTGCTAGTGCTTTAATCCCAAGAAGAAGATGATTTTAAATTTTAGGACATGAATCAAAACTTGGATACAAACAAAAGTCAGGAAACAGAGCAAATAGGAGCCGAGTAATCAAAGCTCAAGGCGCCAATGAATCACTTCTGCCAACAAGGTTTTACTTCCTGAAGGCTCCAACGCCTAGCTAAATAGTTTTGCACCTATCAAGAATCAGGTTTTCTCCTTAAAAATAAATAGCACTTTCAATAGATCTTTTTTTTGTTTGTTTTTGAGATGGGGTCTCAAGGAAGCCCAGGTTGCTTTAGACTTACTGGGCAGTCAAGCATGGCCTTGAACTTTGGATCTTACTCACCAGTGTTGGGGATGCAGCTGTTTGCCATCCCTCCCTGGTGATGCAATGCTGGGATTGAACCCAGGGATTCGTCCACACTAGGTAAGCACTCCACCAACATGCACGTACACATACACATATATCCAACATGAAATCCAGGGCTTCACATATAATAGGCAAGTACTCTGCCAAAAGAGCTACATCTCCAATCTTATCTTTTTTAAAAAAATAATAAATTATTAAATTAGTTCTTTGACAATTTCACACATGCACATAATGTAGACCGGCCGCTCTCTCCTCCCACACTCTCGCTCTTATTTTTAACATCTGATAAAGATCTTAGGTAAGGAAAAATAGGTTTGTGCCATGAAAACAGCAAGTGATGTAGTGAATGTCAGTTGGAATAGAGCTCAGCAGGGAGAAAGAGGAAATGGAGGAGACTGCACACCCAAGGGGCTATGGGGCTACACTGGAGCTAGACTTGGCTTGTGGGGTTGTGAACCAGGTAGCAGAAATAACTGGTTCTTTAAAGAGAAAACAGGGATTCAAATGCGTGCCTATAAATACTTGGCTTTTGATTATTAGCATAAAATCAGTCACTATACGAATCTACAGTTGGGAAAATATGCATCCAAATAAATAAGGTTTGGTGGAAAAGATCTGTAATCCCACACTCAGGAGGCAGAGGGTGGAGACCCAGAAGATTTTTTGCCAGTGTGGGATACACAGCAAGCTCCTGTAAAGGAAAAACAAAAGTACACTCAAATATACAAGAAACCTAGCACATGAGTCACCAGCAGAGGTCCTCCAGCTAGTTGGATTGAAGACCCTTCTCTGAACTCCTGACCTGCTATTTCGTATTTGTGATGACTTGAGATCTGCAGACATGTATGGTCATGATCGTGGGATGCTTTTCTGTTTGTGAGGCTCAAAGGGGAGCCGTAGCAAGGTCAGCGAAGATGTAGATTCTGAGTCACCCCGAGAAGGTCGAGTCCAACAGTGACTTTCAGAGAAACAGCGGACTAACACCTTCTCATAACCTGACTTTTGGTCCCTGACATTGCTTCTTTTATTTGTGTTCACTGAGTGTAGGTTCACAATGCAGAGAAATAACACACCCTACATACCCATCTTCAAATATAATCTTCTGTTATAATAAAAACCTAAGTAGGTTGTCATTGGCTGTGTGCAGCACGATAGTAAGCACAGAGTTTCGATCTTCCACAAACGATGTTCTTTCACATCAACATAAATTCACTGAGAATATATATTTATATGTATATATGAAACATAGGGTTTCATGCAGTCTAGGTGGGACCTCAAACTTGCTGTGTAACTGAGAATAACTTCAAACTTCTGACCTGGCTGATTCTTCTTCCCAAGTGCTGAACATATAGTCACATACCATCATACCTAGTCTATGGAGTGATTTGGTGTGTGGGGGGGGGTACAATTAGTTCCTAGCTAGTGATTCTGGAAAAATTGTGGGACCTTTTAGGAGGTAGAACCCTGAAGAAGGAAATGAATCACTAGGGGCAGGGCCGAGGGCTGAAAGCCCAGTGCCACTTCCTGTTCTCTCTCTTGCTGCTTCCGGGTGGATGCAATGTAAGCCAGCTAACATATCTTCCTCGCCTGCTGCCCTGTCTTTCTTGCAATGTTCGACGTTGTCTCCTCTGGAACTCTAGGCTGAAATAATATATTCTTCCTTAAATTGCTTAGATCCAATTTTTTTTTAATCACAGCAATGGAAGAGTAATTGGAACATTTGAATAAGTGAATAAAAGGGATAAGAAATGAACAGTGCCTTGCCTCCCGCGCCGCCTTTGCCGGCCCAACCAGGCCCCCAGGTGAGTCCACGCCCAGCCCTGCCCAGGATCGCCCCTTGTCCCGGCGGCACCCAGGCTGCCTCGGGCTTTAGCCTGGGCTACGCCCCGGGCCCCAGGCCCCTTTCTCCCTCCAGTACCGCCTTTGTCCGCCCAACTGGACAGGACTTGCTCGCTTTCCTTCATCCCTGGAACTTGGGTGGGCCACTAAGTCAAGTCCTCAGGTCCCAGGTGAAGAATTCTGCCATCAACATCAGCCCCTCTGCCTCTCTGGCCCCCCGGGGACCCACGCACGTGGTCTACAGAAGACACACTGGTACTCAGAATTCAATAGAGTCCAGAGAAAACTCAAGCAAAGGTCTAAGGGTCAAAGGCCATACACCTGTAAACCTCTATAATCATCCTATCACATGGGAGAGATTCTTCACATACAGCCCAAAGATAAGTAAACCTTTTTTTCATCTTACTGATCCTTTCTAATATTAATCACTATAGATTAACTTTCCATAAAGCCACCCCAAAAACATGACTCCAGGGATCATACCACTCACCCTCACATATCACCAAGATACTACATTGTAAAAGTGCGCTATCATACTAATATTCACTTCTTGTCTACTTAACCTGACTTAATTGATGTACAAACAACCTAAGAGCCTCAACTAGGAAATAACAATAACAAAAGACAAACATACCCAACCCCAAGGCAAGCACTAGTAATAACTGCCCAAGTGTAAGAATACCAACTAAATCAGTCAAAAACACACAGAAACTAAAAAGCCCTAGAAGACAAAACAACAATGCCCAAGTCAAAGTGCAGAATCCATGAGAAACAAAACCCAAGAAGACCAATCTTCCACTGAAAGAATGAACCCCTTAATGATGGATTCCAACCAGAACAAATTCACAGAAAACAGCCCAGAAAGCCAGACCCAAGACAATGATTTTCAAAGTATGATCATTACCATGATTAATACTATGAAAGAGAAAATCCAAGAGGAGTTAAATAACAGAATCAAGCACTTTGAACAGAAACACAACAGGCATTTGGAGGAGTTGAGAAAAACAGTTCAAGAAACAAAAATAGGCATAGAGCAGTTAAAACATACTCAAGCAGAGTTTAAAACTGAACTAAAAGACAAGCTATCTTCAACCCAAAGCTCAACAGATAGTCTTATCAGCAGAACTAACGAAGCAGAAAACAGAATTTCAGATCTTGAAGACAAAGTGGGAGAATTAACCAGCTCAATGGAAGAGATTGTTAAAGCCAAAAAAATACTTGAGAGGAACATTCAAGAGATATGGGACACGCTGAAGAAGCCTAACATGCACATTCATGGAATACCAGAGCAAGAATCCCAAAATACCACACCTGAGGAAATTTTTCAAATTATCATAAATGAAAACTTCCCCCAACTGAAGAATGAGAGGCCCATCCAAATACAAGAGGCATTTCGCACTCCAAACAGATATGACCAAAATAGAAAATTGCCACGGCAAATAATAGTCAAAACACTCCACATTCAAGACAAAGAAAAGGTGCTGAGAGCTTCAAGAGAAAAAAAGCAAGTCACTTTTAAAGGTAAACCTATTAAAATAACAAATGACTTCTCAATGGAAACAGTAAAAGCAAGAAGAGCTTGGAGAGACTTACTTCAAGAATTAAATGAGCAAAAAATGGCAACCCAGACTGATATACCCGGCAAAACTATCTGTCATGATCAAGGGAGAAAAAAAAATTTTCCAGCACAAAGACAACTTGAAGGGATACATGTCTACCAAACCAGGCCTTCAAAAAATGCTAGAAATGATACACAAACTTGAAGAAAAGAACAAGCATATCCAGGAGGACAGAAGGGAAGTATAATACCACAAAAATATAAATGTAAAACAATAAGCTTACAAAATCCACTAAACATAAAAAATGTCCACAATTAAAAAGAATTTCTCCATTATAACATTAAATGTCAATGGGCTTAACTCACCAATTAAGAGACACAGATTACAAACTTGGATTAAAAATCACAACCCATCAATCTGCTGCCTTCGAGAAATTCATCTCACCACAAAAGATAGGCACATCCTAAAAATGAAAGGCTGGTCCAAAATTCTGCAAGCTAATGGAACCAGGAAACAGGCAGGAGTAGCCATTATGCTGTCAGACAACGTGGACTTCAAACCCCAAAAAATCATAAGAGACACAGATGGATACTACATTTTAGTCACAGGTACAATTCACCAGGAAGAATTCACAATACTGAACATATATGCACCCAATATGGGCCCCTCCACATTCATTAAGAAAATCCTACAGCATCTAAAGCAAGAAATCAACCCCCAAACGATAATTCTTTGGGATTTCAACACCCCCTCTCAACATGGGATAGATCAACAGGTCAAAACTTAACAGGGACACTTTGGAACTTAATCAAACCCTTAAAGAAATGGACTTTACAGATCTCTATCGAACTTTTCATCCACGCACCAAAGAATACACATTTTTCTCAGCAGCATATGGAACTTTTTCCAAAATAGATCACATATTGGGCCACAAAATGAATCTCCACATATACAGGAAAGTTGAAATTCTAGCCTGTGCCCTATCAGACCACCACGGCCTAAAGCTGGACATTCACAACACAACAAAAGACAGAAAATACACTAACTCCTGGAAACGTAACACTATGATGCTGAATGAGAACTGGATTCAGGAAGAAATGAAAAAGGAAATTCAAGATTTCCTGAAAGTGAACGATAATGAAAATACAACTTACCAAAATCTCTGGGAAACAATGAAAGCTGTCCTAAGAGGTAAGTTCATAGCTCTTAATGCCTACATCAAAAAAATGGAAACATCAGAAATAAACAACTTAACAATGCAGCTTAAAGCTTTAGAAAAACTAGAGCAATCTGATCCAAAAAGCAGTAGAAGAGAGGAGATTAGCAAAATAAGGGGAGAAATATCTGAAATTGAGATAAAGAAAATTAACCAGTCAAAAAGCTGGTTCTTGAAAAAATCAATAAGATTGATACACCCCTAGCTAAATTAACCAAAAGCAAGAGAGAGAAAACCCAAATTAATAAAATTAGAAATGAAAATGGAGTTATCACTACTGATACCCAAGAAATCCAGAGAATTATAACATCGTATTTCAAAACTTGTACTCTGTGAAATATGCCAACACAAAAGAGATGAATGAATTTCTAAGTAAACACAACTTAACTAAATTGAATCAGGAAGTTGTGAATTATTTAAATAGTCCTATAACATATAAGGAAATTGAGGAAGTAATCTTGAATCTTCCCACCAAAAAATGTCCTGGACCAGATGGATTCAGCACAGAGTTCTATCATACATTTAAGGAGTTAATAACACCAATACTCCTTAAATTGTTCCAACAAATAGCAAAGGAAGGAACACTACCAAATTCCTTCTATGAAGCTAATATTGTTTTAATCCCAAAACCTAATAAAGACTCACTTAAAAGAGAAAACTATAGGCCAATCTCTCTGATGAACACAGATGCAAAGATTCTCAACAAAGTCTTAGCAAATCAGATTCAAAAACATATCAAAAAGATCATTCACGGGGACTAAGTATGCTTTATCCCTGGCACGCAAGGTTGGTTCAACATATGCAAATCAATAAATGTAATTCATAATATAAACCAGTCCAAAGCCCAAGACCACATGATACTCTTGATAGATGCAGAAAAAGCTTTTGACAAGATCCAACGGCCTTTTATGATCAAAACACTAGAGACAGTAAGAGTGGAAGGAACCTTTATCAATATAATAAAAGCTGTATACAACAAGCCCACAGTCCACTTTGATCAGGAACTAGACAAGGCTGTCCACTCTCACCACTTCTATTCAATATTGTACTTGAAGTGTTAGCTGAAGCCATAAGACAAGAAAGAGACATAAGAAGGATTAGAATCGGCAAGGAAGAAGTCAAGCTATCCCTATTTGCAAATGACATGATTATATACCTGAATGATCCCAAAAAAATCCACCAGGAAGCTCCTGGAACTAATTGAGAAGTTCAGCAGGATAGCAGGATACAAAATAAATGTACAAAAATCAGTGACTTTCCTATATGCCCAGAATGAAAGAAGTGAAAAAGCTCTGAGAGAAACAATCTCATTTACTATAGCCCCTAAAAAATGAAATACCTTGGTATAAACTTAACCAAGGAGATAAAAGACCTCTACAATGAAAACTTTCAAACCCTAAAGAAAGAAATTGCAGAAGACACCAGAAGGTGGAAAGACCTCCCATGTTCCTGGATTGGCAGAATCAACATTGTAAAAATGGCCATCCTACCAAAGGCAATATACAAATTCAATGCTATACCAATTAAAATCCAAAAGCAATTCTTTAAAGAAGTTGACCAGACAATCTCAAAATTCATATGGAGGCACAAAAGGCCCAGGATAGCAAAAACAATCCTGAGTAACAAAAACACTTCTGGAGATATCACCATACCAAATCTTAATCTGTACTACAAATCCATACTTGTAAAAACAGCCTGGTACTGGCTCCAAAATAGACACACAGATCGAAGGATAAGGGTGGAAGATCCAGATATAAGCCCTCAAAACTACAGCCATTTGGTCTTTGACAAAGGGGCCCAAAGAATCCAATGGAAAAAGAACAGCATCTTCAACAAATGGTGCTGGCAAAACTGGATCTCCACATGTAGAAGATTAAAGCTGGACCCATACTTGTCACCTTGTAGAAGACTTAATTCCAAAGGGATCAAGGACCTTGATATAAGGCCAGAGTCTATAAAAGCCATAGTTGAAAGGATAGGGAATTCCCTTGAGCTGATTGGGCTAGGCCAACAGTTCCTAAACAGACATCCAATGGCACAGTCACTGCTACCAACTCTCAACAGTTGGGATTTTGTGAAATTAAAGAGCTTCTGTTCAAATAAAGACATTGTTAACACAAGCTCAAAGGCAACCCACAGAATGGGAGAAAATCTTTACTAACCACATATCTGATAGAGCTCTACTGTCCAGAGTGCACAAAGAACTTAGAAAACTAAACACCAAGGAAACTAATGGCCCAATTAAAAAATGGGCCCTGGAACCTAAAAGAAACTTTACTAGGGATGAAATTAAAATGTCTAACAAATATCTTAAAAAATGCTCCACTTCCTTAGCCATCAGGGAAATGCAAATCAAAACTTCCCTGAGATATCATCTCACCTCGGTTAGGATGGCAAAAATCCACAATACAAACAACAACAAATTCTGGAGAGGATGTGGAGAGAGGGGAACTCTCCTACATTGCTGGTGGGAATGCAGGCTCATACAGCCACTCTGGCAAGCCGTCTGGAGATTCTTAAAGAAATTAAAGATTGAAATGCTATATGACCCTGTGATTCCACTTTTGGAAATAACCCTCCATGCAGCAGAGGTCCACCTCGATAGCACAAGTGCGAACATGTTCATAGCAGCACTGTTTACAACAGCAAAGTCATGGAATCAACCCAAATGTCCAACAGTTGAGGAGTGGATAAGGAAACAGTGGCATATCTATACAATGGAGTACTACTCAGCCATAAAAAATGATGAATTACTGGAATTTGCCAGGAAATGGATGTCATTAGAGACAATTATATTGAGTGAAGTATCCCAGACCCAGAAAATTAAGCGCCATATGTACTCCCTAATAGGTGGCTCCTAGCACCAAACCCACCCAGCCCACCTAGAGACACTTGATGATAAATCTCTATAATACAGTAATTGCAAGGAGTATGAACAGGCAGGATGGGGTAGGAGAGCCACACCAGAAACAAAGAGAGAGGGGACCATGTAACAGCAGAGAAAATAGTCCTCCATCAAGGACTGCGAGTAAACAATGAGACATCTGGTTAAGTTCACAGACTTTTCCTTCCTGATCATCTACAACTGAGAGGGTGTGATCTCACCAGAAGGGGAGGGCATATAGTCTGGCAGATAATAAGTAACCATTTTGCAAATGGGTGATTGACCCCTCCCTCACTGTGGTTTCTACTTTTATTGCATCTACCTTTGAATATACTCTTATAACAAGACTCTAGTTTAACAGTTTTTTATCTCTGCCCAGGGGGTGACATCCAATACCCATCAGGATGGAATGAAGGGCATTGCAGGAACAGCAAAACTGCAAAAGAAAATCAATAAACCATAATCCAGAATTTCAGACACTCTATATCAATCACCTAGAACTAGGCCAGCCTAATCTCTCCCCTTCCTGAAGCTCAGGGAAATTTGCGGAAGAGGGGGCGGTAAGATTGTAAGACCACAAGGATGGGAGGAGCAATAATATGCAAGATACTCCACACAAGTTAGGCCAAAGCAATCATAATTGGACTTTGCATGCCCTGTGCAATGTCCCAACACACTATTGTCCCCACAAAGTCTAGCATTTGCTAAAAGCACCAAAATCCTTGGAGGCAAGGGATTGACAGCCATAGTAGTGCTCCTATGCTTAAGGGAAACACAGGAAAGGGTTCAGGGAAATGCCGCTGGGTCCTTGTATATCATCTGAGAGGAGGACCCAGAGGAGAGTCAGGCACACACATTAAAGGATTCTCCGGGAATTGGGGGAGGGGAGGCACTGGGGGGTGGCTAGGGAGGGGTGAGGGGAGGGTGAACAGAGGGGTGGGGGGAGAAGGAGGGAGGGAGGGAACCAGTGTACCTATTAAGTTTGTATGAGCGGAGATAATAAAAAAGTTTAAAAAAATTAAAAAAAATAAACTTATGGAAACCAAAAAAAAAAAAAAAAAAAAAAGAAATGAGCAGTGCTATCCCTGCGGACAGAGGAGGCAAGCTCTGCTGAGTGCTAGGTCTTGGAAATCAAGATAGCTTGGTATGGATGTATCCAGGCTTCCTCATGGATAAATATAATCACTACTATGACTTGCCTGATTCTCTTAAAGAAGCTGACCTTCTGCCACTGTTCAATTTTTTTTCTAGATTTCCATATACAAACAGAATGAGTTTGTGTCCTTGCTCTACCCCCATCTTTCCCACGCATCTCCTCTCCCACCCTCCCTTCCGTTCACCAACCCAGACATGGCCTTCCTGTTCTCATGTCTCTCTGCAAGTGTGGGACACAGGGCTCTTGGGGGGGGGGCACCTGTATTACCACGCATCTGTGGGCATCTGTGGACATCTGTGGCAGGGCTAGCGACCCTCCTGTGGTCAGACGAGTGGGTGGGAAGGACCCTGCTTCTCTGTTCCAGCACCTGACCCAATGATTCTCTTTGGGTGCTTTCTGTTGAGGTCCTCCCTCATCCCTGGAAGAATGTCAATACGTCAGCTTTGTGAAGGTCTGGGGGAAGTAGATCTCATGGAGTGAGACAGCAGCCCTGCCATGACTACAAGGTCCAGGTGGGCAGCATACCTCCCCACCTTTAGGCTCTTACAATCTTACTGTCCCATCTTCCACTGCTCCATTTTTTTTTTTTTTTTTTGCAAACACTCCTTCACCATGAGCTGCTTGCAAAGTCCTTTACCAAAGCACCCAGTTCCTTCTGCCTATCAGACTCTCTGTACATGTTGTCTCCTGGCTGGAATCCTGTTCCCTGCTCCAGTCTGGCATGGCAGGCTCTCTCTGTCTCTCTCCTTTCTCCCTTAGGGTTTCACTTAAAATGTCATGTGCTCGGGAAGAGCCAACTTGAACTGCTCATCTTAAATTAGAGTCAGTGTTCCACGTTCCAGGGTACCAGAGCTGTAGACTTCTGCAACCGCAGGTCAAGGGGAAGTATTTTGAACAACAAATTACCTTCTGTCATTATTCCCAACATAGCAGCGTACAACAACTGTTTGCAAAACATTTACCTTGTATCAGGCATTATTGATAATCTGGAGATGACTTAAAGCAAATGAAACTCTGTGTACAGGTTATATGCAAATTTTACCATTTATAAAAGGGACGTGAGCATCTGATCCTCTGTGTTCTAGAAATAATTCCCAAGGGATGACTGTAATGTAACTTTCTTTTAAAAAGACATGTGATTTGTTTCATGATTTTACTACAATGGCAAAAGACTTGTTAATTTTTCTGCTTACTTGTCTTTTATATTTTCTTCCCTCCTCTCTCAGGTTTATTGAAGTGGGAGGCTCATTTGTCTTGGGCAACATGTCTCAATGTTCAGTGCAGAATCAGAGACTAAGCTGGTTAAAGTCTGGCCAATGAACAAACCAGGCTTTTACTTGCTTAGACGCATGGGAAGGACAGTCTAAACAGCTTTGGCATAAAACAAGATGCTGAGCAAGAGGGGGAGGCAACAGGAAGCATTGTCTCTTCTCACGGTCTATTGAGAGTATTTCTGGAATGTGGAACAAGACCCCAAATTTAGAATTTGAGTTTGGACTTCTTCATTTCCTTAGAATTTTATATTGCAGTCGAAGGCAAAGGGTGACTGGCCCCTCTCTTAGGGACCTTTATTGTTACTGTGACAAAATGACAAACTTAAGAGCAAAGGAAGGAAGGAAAGAAAGAAGGAAGAAGGATGAAACGAAGGAATGGTTTATTTTGGATCACAGTGTATGGGCATTGTCATAATAGGCACAGGCGTCAACTTGACGGTTGAGGGTCTGAGCGGAAGTAGAGGGGGACGAAGGCTTATGCTGAAACTCACTCTTCTTCATTTCACTCAATCCATACCACACCCTATAACCAGACCTTTACACTCTGGCCCTGGGAATGGTGGAATTGAGATTTAAGGTGGGTCTTGCCCACCTGAAGTATCCTCTCTAGAAACGCTTTCAGAGGCAGGCTTCAAAGTTTGTCTCCCAGGTGATTCTAAATCTCCTCTACTTGATAATCACCATTAGACCCATGGTCTGACTCTTCCCTCCCTTTTCTATTCCCAACCCTATCGTGCCCATATAAGGTAGAAGCTTGAACTGTTTCCCTTAGCTATTCCTTTGTCCAGAAGCATGTGTCCCAGTAGCTCCGTTAGTCTCAGAGAGAATCAACTAGGAAAATACCAACTAGAAAATCAACTAGAAAAAAAATCAACTAGGAAAATCAACTTGGATTGGATTTGATTATCTAGCAAGGATTTCTGGTAGTCAGACGGAAGAGAGTATGAATTTGGAAAGCGGGTCGTACCCAGGTCCTAGCGACCTCTCTTCTAGATGGCAGCAGATTGGTGGAGGAGCAGAGAATGGCCCAAGTGAGAACTGAACCCCTGATACTGAAGAACACTGCAGTGACACCACACTTGTCTACACCTAAGGCTCCTGGTGATATGCAGCATCTTTAAAAGATGTGTGGATAGATACTGCTGAGAATATGATGAAAAGATCTTGTGAAGCCAAGACCCTGGGATGCATGACAGAATTAGGAAAGGAACGTGGTTTGCAGGTTAACTGTCCCACGCAAGCTCACATGCCGGTGTTCTTGATCCTCAACTGACAGCGTTGCTTGGAAACCTCGCAGAACTGTCAAGAGTTGAGTCTGTGCTGGAGGAAGCAGGCTCCTGCAATGGACCTTGAGGAGCCCACCCTACCTCCCATTTGTGTTCTTCTTCCTGAGACGGTGCAGCCAGCTGGCCTCCCACACCTACTGTCAGGTCTTCCCGACTCTGACGTGATCCGCCCCTTGGTACCACGAGTCCAAATGGACCTTCTTCCTTACAGTGCTGCTGCTCAGAGACTCTGTTGCGACATAATTAATATATGAAGAGATGAAGGCTTTTTAGTTGAAAGACTCTTCAGCCGCCTGTGTGCCAGGCCCCTTGCCAACCTCCTGCTTTCTCCCACCCACCACCCATGTGCCTAGATTCATACCTAGTAAGGGAGCAACAAACATGTTGTTTATACCCAAGGCCTGCAGACAGACAGGCTGAATTCCCAAGGGACATCTGCATCCTGCTGCCACCCGCCAACCTCAGAGGCACCTGGAGACAAACCCCCTTCCCCCATTTGTCTGAGGCCCTTCCATCCTTCAGCATTCAACAGGACACACATTCATGCTGATGTTCTGGGAGTCGCTCCTTCCAGATGATATTTTTCAGCTAGTGGATTAGTGTCAGAGAGTGCCAAGCGAATGCAGTGAACTCTCTAATATCGGAGCTGACTTTTATTTATCTGGGCTGGGGAAGTCTGTCTGCCTTTCAAACAAGTGATCTTCTACAGCCTCTGACTTTCTGGCAGTCACACAGGGAGGCCCAGCTCCACTTATCAAACAGTTATTTATTACTCGGTGGGCCTGGCTACCCGAGCACATAATGAACAGCTTGGAGATTTTTCCTGACGATGTTTCTGAGACAGAATATGTCAGCGCACAAGATGTCAGCAAAATGATCAAAACGCACGAACCTATAGGAAAGAAAGGAGAGGGCCGGAGAGACGGCTCAGCAGGTAAAGTGCCTGCCACGCAAGTGTGAGACGCAGAATTTGGATCCGCAGAAGGCACATTTAAAAAATCCAGACAAGCTAGGAGGCTGCCTGCGACCCTCCTATTCAGAAGACAGTGATAGGAATAGATTGGAAACAGTGACTCTCAAATAATTCACTGTTATGTTTTGGAGAGAGTATAATACTGTGTGTGTGTATGTGTGTGTGTATGTGAGAGAGAGAGAGAGAGACAGAGAGAGAGACTCATTAAAGTGAAAGCCCTTATATGAGGCTAAAACTTCACCTTCCCAATCATTCGACACCCTGGCTTGAAGCGTTCATGTTTTTCATCACCTTGCTTACAAGGATAAGCGATGCTTCCGCCAAGATGGTGTTGGTAGCCACGGGTTTGTTTTCAGACGGGGCTCACATTTGAGTGTCATATCGATGCTCCATTGCGTCACGAAGACTCTCAGCTCCGAAGACAGGCTGAACTTTCCGAAAAGCTTCTGAAAGTTCAGCCTGTCTTCGGAGCAGTAATCCACATTGACAGAGAACATTCAGAAGAATGGGCCTTGGGCTCTCGTAGCAAGCTTCTCAAGGAATTTCAAGAACACTGGTGACAGTGGAATAGTGATTGGCAAAAGAACAAATCCTCCCACGGGGAATTCAGCATTTACTTGGATAAATGCATTGTACTGGCCCTTGGTCCTCATTAGGACTATAGTAACGGAACATCCTAATTTATAACCTGTAGAAATATAGGAGACATATTCAGCACAGGATTCTGGATGCTGGAAGTCCAAGAACGAGACCCTACCGTGTCTTCTGGGCTCTGAGAGCTGTGTCTGTGGACTCTGGAGAGATGGCTCAGGGGTTAAGACTCTGCCTCACAAGAAGAAGGGTCTGAGTTCAGATCCCAGGTTCCACATAAAAACACCAGGCAGAAAAGACCTGTATTTCCTCGTGGACAGAGACTGGAAAACCCCAGACTGAAGCAAAAAGGAGATAGAAGCAATCCTGGATGAATCCTGGAGGCACATTTAGTCTTCCACAAGGACACGGTACCCAAATAATTGATTAATTAATAAATACTTTTGAGAAAAAGATCCTAGAAAACACAGTAGATGGTGAAGGCCGTTCTTCCTACGGCCTCACACTGTGGCGTGAGCAACGCTCTCAGGCTAAGCTGATATGATACGTGACCTCTGCTCTTTCCTAGTCGTGGACTCTGAGGATCTCATGACATGTAGCTGGTGGAGTTCCTCAGTGTCACCTGTTCCAATGGACATTTGCTAGTGACTCACTGGAAGAAGAGCAGCGTGCTGTGCCCATCTGATCCAATGCAACCCACTTTTGTAAAAAAAAAAATATATAGCTTTCCTTGGTGACCCCCAGTGAAATCATTTTAGTGTTGTTAGGATGTAGACCGAATGGTGCTGGGATATAAGTGAGATAGAATCCAGTAGAGACAACATGTGAGTTGAATTTACAGGCAAACATAATGGAAACTGGGTGACTCTCCTGCTTTATCAAATGTACTTTCTCCATCTTTAACTAAACATGGCGAGTTCAATGAAGTTTTTTTTTCTTTTATATTTGGATAAAAAATTTTATAAAGCAATATGACTTTGAAAAATATCTCTCTTCTCTTGCAAGCAGCGTGGCCTTTACCCTCTTTTGTTGAAGAGACTTTCTTCATTTTAAATTATTTCTCGTGTTAAAGAAACAGACTTGGCGAGGCTGTGCCTAGGTAGACTTGGGTAACTTTCAGGAACTCATAGATGTTACACGTCTCCTTGTGTACTCTGTCAGTCATAGCACACATGTTCATTCATAAAAGAAAGACAGAAGCAGAAACCAAGATGAGAGAAGCAAATCTCTGTGTCTTAGGCTTGCCTGAGAGACAGGCATGATTTTCTTGCAGGTATTTCTCTCTCCCTTTCTCCCTGAGCATTTGGTTTGGGCAGAAAATTACCTCAGTAAAGACTAAATAGCTCCTTCCAGCAGGATTCAGCTTTTCATTACTTCATACACTGACCACATACAATGAGTTTCCCAAATCAATATTACCACAGAATTCTGGCAATTACAACATACAATATGGAGGAAGATGACAAAAGCTGTCCCTTTATTACTAGATTTTTTTTGGGGGGGAGGGAAGGATCCGTAAGGTACAACAAGGGGAAGACAAAATCCAAAGGGACAGAGAAAAGTGCAGGTCACTTGTGAACTGTGTATGGACCATTAAAATCGAGGGTTAAATAACCAACCAGATGAGATAACATTGTGATTTTTATATCAGATGGGTGCTGACTTCACTTTTAGTTTAAAAAAAATTGAATACCATATTGGAACAGAATATAAATCTCAGGGAAACGTTAGAGACAGCTTGGGCTTATTAAACAAATGAATGAAGAGCTCATTCGAACCGCATCATAAAACGAAAATTAAATTATACAAATGAAATCCTTTGGTATAACATTTTTTTCAGGTCACCTATTTAAAAGAAAGAGAGAGATTAAGAAAGAAGGCAGGGAGGAATCTCAAGAAACAAGAATAACTGCTTTTCGTTTTTCTTCCCAGATCTGGCCTCAACAAGGAGACCCTCTTTGCTAGCCTTCTTAAAAGATTCCCCAGATTCCTATGCAGATATTACGCCTGGAAACACATGCTAAATTCCTTTAGTAGGAGACAGTAATTTACATCTCCCTCACCTAGCCTCCCTTCTATATCAGTCTGATAACTTGGAAAATGTTAGGAGGGAAATACGCTGCTAAATACTGACTAAACAGCCGTCGCGTTTGGACAGTGAAATAAAAATTATAATTCATGAATCAGAATTATCTATTTAACGTTTATGGGGTTTATCACTTGAGCGTCGCTGTGATCATAGTACAACTGAAAGGATTCATTTCTTTCAACAGCACTTCCTGAGAGCCTGTCTTAGTTGTTCACAGCATGGACCCCTGCTTCTAAGACACCCCCATCCCAACGCAGCAGGTTGGACCAAAAAGCAGATGTTTAGGCAGGTAAAATGAAGTGGTGAAGGTCTGGAGAGATGCTCAAAGGAAAGAAAAAACGACTAGCTAGAAAGATGAAGGACCTGCATTTGGACCTCAGATACCTAGTGAAAATACTTGGCAGAAATGGCAGCTTCTTGCACTTCCTGCCCTGGAAGGCAGGGCATGAGAAACTCCCAAAAAGGAGGTGGAGCAATCCAGAATGATTCCTGAAATCACTCTTGGGCATTCACAGCCATATACACTAAATGCCCTTTGGTACACACATACACATATAAATATACACACTAAAAAAAAAAACAAGGTAAAAATGCAGTGGTGAATGTTCACGGGGTTCTGCTGCATGAACCAGAGAAAAACAACAATCTGAGAAGTTAGGAATGAAGATTCTGGCCTGGGAACGCCTTGAGAGCCAACACCAGTTTTGCCATCTGCTGACCCTTGAACAAAGGCAAAGCTAATGACATTCTCAGGGTTTCTGCTTCCTGGCCTGTAATGGAGCTAAGACTAGTGTCGTCTTTGTTGTTTTACGCTGTGCAAAGTCTTTAAGTGGAGTATCTGAAAGGACCAAGGTGACACAGGTCTGTAACCTCAGCACTTAGAAAATGAGTCAACAGGGTCAGGCGTGCTCAGGGTCAACCTTGGCTACATACAGAATTTGAGGCCAGCCTTGGCTACCCAAGAACTTGTCTCCCCCCATAAAATTTATAAACAATAAAATAAGCAAATCGACAACAAAAATAGTGTCTTGTATATAGGGACCACTAGGTATTGGTTAATAAATAATGTCTCTAATGCCAGGAGATAGGAGGATTCTTCATGACTGGGTGGACTATAAATGCACAGGGGCATTAGAAATAAAGGGGAGGAGTTTAATTAGTAAAGCACAAATTTCAGAGTACAATTAGGACTTTGGGTACCACTGCAGATTCTATTAGGATAAAGAAAGCTTCCTGGTACTAGTACTTCCTTCTGTTTTTAAGTCTGGCTGTGCATGTTCTTTTTGTGTTATGAAACAGAAAGTGAAACATGGTGGAGAATCAATTGCAGGAAGTGCGTTGCTTGCAACACATGACCACTCCGATTGATCCATTCCGGTCCTTGAATCGATTTTATTCTGAGATCTGATACTCTGTGGAAGGCCTGTGCCGTGAGGAAATATTCAAGTCCCTGACTTTCTCCCCAGTCAGCATTCTTGTCCCAATGAACACGTGGAGTCCCATATGTCGAAGAGGGTTCTTTCGTCTGGTTCATGATAAACAGATGGAAACTTTCATCCCCATAGTTCAGACTGGAGTTGCTGGAGCCAGATCCCAAGAGGCTGGAAGTGAGGGGAAAGGCATTGATACTGACCCCAAGGACTGACCAGTGAGCATGCGCCTTTTGGTCCTGGAAGATGGAAATATACGAAGAAATATGCATGAGAAACAGCAATGAATGGACAGAGAGGAAATGGAAGGTCAGCGCTGCCCATGTCCCCCTGTGTCTAGGACAAGTCTCCACGTGTGTGACCTGGTCACCACTGGCACCTGACAGAGTCATGATGGAGTGGGGGGGGGCTTGTAAATGAAATATTACTGAGGAAGAATGAGGGGTGAGGAACATTCCAGACTCCCAGGATTCTTGCGGTAGACAAGGCAACGATTGATGACTTCTCCAAGAGATGAAGAAGGCGTACCTCCTCCATAGAGATGGTGCTCAGATGCAGCAGAAATGGGGTTCTTGCTAAACTGCTCTGTCAGGGTGCCTGGCTGCAAAGTGGAGTGTTACAAGAGAGCTCGCAAACATGCCGGAAGTCTCAGGAGCCTGACTAGAGTTAGGCCAAGTGAAGAATCTTGTCAACAGCAAAAGGCGAATGACTACATGTATTCATGCTTCAACTCTACTGCTAAAAATGATGGAAGAGCTCAAGAAGTAAGATACCTTCTTAAGAGGCTACCGAAGAGACGGGAGAAGGGGAACTTCTTCACTCAGTGATTCACCCACTCAGGGGTCATCCAAACCCCGAACAGGTGCTCAGGCGCCACCAACACCAGCATCCCGATGAAACCCAGTGGGCCACACATGCAAAAGGACAGGAAGGTAGGAGGGAGGCTGACTGGAAAGGAGAGGAGATGACGATAGATAGTAAGGGACGAAAAGACATCGACGGAGTAAATTGAATCTATGCAAGTGTCAAAGAATGAGAGAAAAAGAGAAAGTTAATATGGCTGCCGAAATAAATGAATTAAAATGGTCTTTACACCTGGAATAGGGTTGTCAATATTTCCTGGGATGTGTTAGCACCCCAAATTTAATGAACGAGGCACTCTGGAGAATAGAATCTACATTTTAGCAAGTTCTCCAGGAAATTATGGTGCGATGGTTCAAGAACTCCGGAGACAGAGAAATACTCTGCATTTGTCTAGAACAGGGGTGTGCAAGACCTGTGTCAGGCAAGATGACCCCACCTCCAAATCTGTGGTGCTGAGAATGGATCTGACCTTGCGCATGTTGGACAAGTGTCCCAGCCATTGCCTTTGGAGCATGCCGGCCACCTCAAGAAAGGCCAAGTTGCAAACTAGTAGGGGACATTTATAGCTGAGTGTGTGTGTGTGTGTGTGTGTGTGTGTGTGAGATAAAACACATTGCAGAGTATTTTCCAGGCCTTAAAATCAATAAAACTTGCAAATAGTTCTGTTAGTAAAAAAAAAAAATGAAAAAAAAATGGTGATAGGGAGAGGCTAAGGATAAAGAAGGGAAAGAAAGGAGAGAGGAAGGGAAGGAGGGGAGAAAGGAAGGATAAATGGAGAGGGGGAAATGAGAGGGATGTAGAGGCAGAAGAGAAGAGAGATTGACTTTATCCACAGAGTACATCAGGATGCATTAGCTGCTTCTCTAGCTTAGGGCTCAGGCCTCAGCCTGCTAGAATCCCAGGGTGTCCTGTGACTGCTGGAGTACTCTAGTCCTCCTCCTATTAAGAACTAAAATCCCTGTGAGTGTGTGAACAGCAAATGCAGGGAATCTAAGCACGCTCGACATGCACAGCAGCTCTCCAAAGACCATGCAAATGTCTGCTGGCTAAACGGCTGTCACTCAGGATTAGGGACAACATATGTCAGTTTCTTCATTTCCAAACGAATGGAGACTGTGGATCAGAGGCACTTACTTTCCTAGGAACACCACTACACAAAAGCAAATTTTTTATTCTGTGGCCGAAATATCGAGAACCTTCTTTAAGAAAGCCATTTAACCAATGGACTATGGAGTTTTAACCAGCTTAATTAAGTTAGAAGGAGGGGAGGGCAACTGCCTGCTCAGAATATTTACATTTTTTATATATTTGGGAACTCTAGAGGGTTCACGAATAAAGAATAGGCTAAAAAAAGATTTCACGTATGTGTGTGTGCTCTAATTTGACCCAGACTCTTCTCCAAGTTGACCAGTTCCTATAGCTCTGAGTACCAGCCTAACAAGCTTCCACACACAGTGGCAGTGCAGGATCTGAAAGCTCATCTTCCTTGTCATAATCAAAACCAGATGGCAAAATGAAGCTAGGATTTCTCTTCCAAGACAGGCTCCACTGTTGGAAAAGTAGGTGGTGGTCAAAAGGCTAAGTACATAGGATGGAAGGAAAAATCAGGGGACCGTGTGCTAAAACAGGATGGATATGAGCCAGTCAGGAACTTAACCCTTCAGTCCGACAAGGCTTATGAAGAACACTAATTCTCCGATTTCTGAAAAGGTATCTCTTTCCTCATCCTGTCTACTCTAAGGTTTACTCTGTGAGACCCCCTTAAAATAAGCAGGAAAAATACCCCTCAAGTCACTGGATTTGAATAACATACACATGTTGTTTCTAGTACCTCAGAGTTGATTATCTCATCTATATCCTTTAACTGAATCATGTAAGGCAATTTTGGGGCCCTCCAACTTCAAGTCCAGTTCTACTGGAGCATTAATTATGGACCGTAAGCATAGCAGACATATTGGAAGGATGTGGATTTCACCAAACGGTAACTAGACTAATTCCATCAAGTGCTTTGGGAAGAAAAGAGGACTGGGAGCGGTAATATTTTTAAATTTCTAGAAGATTCTAACATGAAGGCAGCATTGAATTCCCTGTTACCTAAATTGTGGAGGGAGATTAGGGGTTCTGGTATGCAGCTAAATGGGGTGAACGTCAGGGTCCTTTCCAGACAGAAGAAAGGTCAGCAGCTTTCAGAAAGCAGCCAGCTACAGAAATGATTTTTCATAAATATGGAGGAAAGGAATTTTGAAGGTCAAGAAGGAAGACTTGTGCAAAAAGGAAAAAACAAACCAGAAAATGGAGCTGACATTCTCAGCACAGTCAACCAACTGAACCTACATGTTTGGTAGTATGCCAATAACCTAGATATATTTGAGTCTTGTTTTCTTACTATACCTTTCTCTTATTGATGCCTAGGATCCTGAAAAATCTATTCTATTGATTGATACCTAGGAGCACACTCTACTTCCTTTTTGAATTTACCTAACTCCATTAACTAAGACTAAATTAGGCTCATTCACATTTGTCTAATAGCCACTGGGCATATTAGCCATATAACACATTGTTTTATGAACAATTGAAACATTCAAGTCTTCTCTTTATTTCACATCATTCCTCTGTCCTACCAGAGGTAACTTATCAAGTGCCCTAAAGAGGAATACTCTCAATGGTTTGAGAAAAAATATTTATTGCAGTTTGTCTTTCACGATAAATGCATGACCAAATAACTTAGGGAACAAGAGGCTTTATTCTTGCTTATAATTCTGCTTGTAATTCATAGTCTTTCTTGGTAGAAAAGTTCATATTAAAACCAGGAGCCAAGAGAACTGTCTGCACCAAATCCACAGGAACTGCTGAGAACCTTCTCGCCTAATTAGACTATCTTCCGCAGGTTTATTCAGGGCTGGCCTTAACTATTAATTCTCAGATGCATCCAAACTTCAGACTTCAACTATCAAGCAGGCACCTATATTTAACAGACACATTGTTACAGCATTATTTATTTATATCTATTTTTCAAGTATGTAGAACAGAGTTAAATAAAATGTTCGATAGGGCTCTCGAGGAGTATGAGTTCAAGAGATGATTCCTGACATCAATATGGGCATTGACTACTAGAACTTCTAGTCTTTACCATCAGGGCAAAACCAAATGTGGGAGCCATCAAAATGTAGCCTCTAGTACTCATAAGTAATAATGCAGACTAGTACTAATAAGTTGCTTGCTTTTCTTAAAAGCCAATCATTTCCTTTCCTTCCTTCCTTCCTTCTTTCCTTCCTTTCTCCCTCCCTCCTTTCTTTCTTCCTTTCTTTTTCTTTCTCTTCCTTCCTTCCTTCTTTCCTTCCTTCCTTCCTTCTTTCCTTCTTCTTTTTTCTTTTTCTTCTTTCTTTTTTCTTTCCTTCTTCGTCTCTTTCTTCTCTTTCTTCTTCTTTCTCTTTCTTTCTTTCCTTCCTCTTTCTTCCTTCCTTTCTTCTTCTTCCTTCCTTCTTTTCTTTTCCTTCCTTCTTCTGCCTGTTCTTTCTTCTTCTTTCTTTCTTTCTTTCTTTCTTTCTTTCCCTTTTCTTTTCTTCTTTTCTTTCTTTCTTTCTTTCTTTCTTTCTTTCTTTCTTTCTTCCTCCTTTCCCTTTCTTCTTTCCTTCCTCTTCTCCTTCATATTTTCTCTTTATTTCTCCCTTCTTCCCTCCCTCCCTCCCTCTTTCTTTTTCTTTTTCTCTTTCTTTCTTTCTTTCCCTTTCTTTCTTCATTTTTTCTTTCTTTTCTCCTTCCCTTTCTTCCTTCCTTCCTTCTTTCTCCTTCCATATCTTTCTCTTTATTTCTCCCTCCCTCTCTTTCTTTTTCTTTTCCTTTCTTCTCCTCCCTCTCTTTTCTTTTTCCTTTCTCTTATTTTCTTTCTTTCTTTATTTCCTTTCTTTCTTTCTTCTTACCTTTCTTTCTTTTCTTCCATCTCTATGTTCTATGTTCTCACATAGCCCACTCTGACTATAAACTCACTGTGCCTTATTCCCTGAGTCCTGAGAGTACAGACATGGCCACCACGCCCAGTTTATGCAGTGCTGGGCCTTGAACCCAGGTTTCATTCATGCAAGGCTGACACAGAAGCCTGTCCCTCCAAAGATATGATGTATCCTAGACCTTTCTAATGGTCAAGAATTGCTGTAGACTCTGGGTTGGTGCTGCTGCTTGTGAGTCCCGGGGCACCTGCGCAGGACGGAAGACAGATTGTCCTCGTTCCTGCAGCCTGTCTGCTCTTCTAGAAAAAAGGTCATGAGGCCTTCTACCGTTTGGAATCTTTAATGAACCCAATTTTCAGAGGTGGATCACTTCTTAAGATGTTCTGAGCAGAGGGAATCAAACAACGTCTAGGAGAGCAGAAGGACCCATCAAAGAAGATGAGAAAGAGGGGTAAGCACTAAACTCCTTGTAAGAAATAAAGTAAACCTCACAGCATCATAGTATAAAAGTTTATTCTCTGGAATAGGGATGAGAGTGTGTCTATCAATCAGTGTCCTCAGCTGGGCTTCGGAGTTCATAAAGAGGTGAGTTAGGAAAGAAGCTCTAGACATAAATATGGTAGGACCTGTAAACTTCAAGAAAGGAGATTGCATCTTTCTTTGTATACATAATACTGACATTAATAATGAACACAATAGTCTGTGCATGTTTTTATCACATGTCAGCATCATGCTAAAAATATCTGCACATACATTTCCTCATTCAGTTTGCCAAGTACACCTAAGAAGACATTTGTTACTTTGCCTGTGTTTTAGTTAAGGAAACTGAAGCTCAAAATGTTAAGGGCCTGTCTAAGGCAAATCAGCTAGGATTCAGTGACTGAGTTTTCAAAAGCGGAGCTCTAGCTATTTCCTGTTTGCTAGTAGTTTTTAAAACTCTGAGAAACCAAAACACAATTGTATTAGCAGCCAGTGGCATCACTGGCTTTGAGAAGTTGGGATCCGCCTTCTCTTTGGATATCATGTGAGTGACTTTCATTGGGGGTCTCCCAAGAACCATGTCCTGACCCCATGTCCCACGAGCAAGCCCATCACAGTCCACATGTACTGAGATTACCTGGCTTGGAGAATTGCTGGGAATCCCTGGGCAGGCAATAGAAATGTTCCAAAAAATGCACAACAATGCCAGACGTCCAAATAACAGAGGAACCCTCACCCATGGAACGTGCAGGCCACTGAGAGAGAGAGGTAGCTTAACAGCACATCACTATACAACCTAGATGCTCCTTCACATGTCTGGCCACTGCCTACTTCTGACCCAATACATTAGGAACCATAAGGGAATATTATTGGCCTCTTCTCACATACTTTATAGTATATAGTAAGAACTATACAATTCAGTGATGGGTTTAATTCAAAGCTCCTGTTCCTGGCCCCATGACCTTCTTCAGGTCTCATCATTCCTCCGGGCTACATGAAACCACCGTGTCTTTTGGTAATTAAACATATCAGTATGTTCTGAACAACATTTAGGACACCCATCTAGTTGCCTAGTTCCTCCCTTGCTTATTAGACACTGCGCTGTAAAGAAACCCCCTGGTCACTGGTAAATGGTGGTCTTCTCTTTCAGGCTTGCTCCAAAACCCAAGGAAGGTGCCAGCCACTGCTTCAGTGTAAATGACTCTGTTGTGAAGAGAGAAATCTGTGAGAATGTGCTTCACTCCAGGAAGACCCAGAAAGAATGAGATGAAAGAACTCAGAACCTCGAGGCATGGAACATGACGAACTACAGGTTCACTAACTTAGCAGGTCACAATGCCGTCTTCATCTCCCGGAGACCCTCCAGCTGGTCTCCCATCCCTTTTCCCCTGTGGTGGTGAATACTGATTGTCAGTTTGGTAGGATCTAGGAGCACCCTGGAGACAAGTCTCTGGGCAGGATCGAGAGAGAGTCTAGCTTAGGTGAACAGAAGAAGCGCAGCTCCGCCCTCAAGGTGGATTGGCTGGGATTCCCGGCTGCGGAGAACACAAGCTGAAAGTGAACCGTCGTCACTTTTAGCTTCCTGACTGTGGCCGTGATGCAGCCAGCCCACCTCCTGTGCCCACCGCTGTGACTTCCCGGCCACGCTGGCTGTGCCATCCTGGACGCTGACATTCAAACAAACCCTTCCAGCCTTAATCTGCCTTGTCTGGTGTCTCTCCGCGGCACTAAGGAAAGCCACTATACACTCACCGAACACAAAAAACCCGACTTTGTCAATTTTCCTTTTCTCCAAGCGCCAGTTGCAAAACCTTTTTCCCAGGCGTTCTACATGAGACATTTCTTACACAACTCACATGAAATTTCAATTACTAACTGGGTTACAGTTTCCCTTTATGTCTTTCTTGCTGCCTCTGCCCAGTGGCCTCACGCCAGATTGATGCGAGGAGCCCTCCTTTTTGACACAGGTATATTGACTCGGCCATCAACCTTCACGAATTTCATCTACAGGTACAAAAAGGCTGCTTCATAAAACGCGGCCGCTTCACCTCCTCTCCTAAAGAGTTTGCCGTTTGTCTGCCAGGGCTGAAAGCCAGGGGGCTGCAGCAAAGTGATCCTTCTGAGAGGGAGGCCCCTCTCTTGCAGCTCATACAGGATACAGCCCTGCCCTGCACATCGCACCCCATTCCTGAGCCTCCAGCTCCCCATATGTACTGAGAAGGGGCTGAGCTGTGACCGTGTGATTTGATTTCACAGCGTCCTTGCTTCTGTTCCGACCTTTGGCTCCGGGCTCTTCCAGGGCTAGTCCATCATCGAACAGCCAGCGCTTGCCTGCCAGCCCACCTGCCAATCTGTGCTCCGGGCATACCGCGCACTGAGGTGGACAATCATCAGGTGCCCAGAGATGGCCCCATGCCATATGTCAGTTCAGCACCCTATGTGGATGGCTGCAGATGGAGACACGGACAGCAGGTGTGCTGCCCACTGCCTTGCAGAACACATCAGAGCCCAGTGTCCGGCGGCTTGCCTTCATTCACCCACGTGAGTTCTGCCCGTCTGTCTCCTCCCTGCCTGGAAAGAACCTAAGAATCCAATCACTGGGGTCGGAGAGATGGCTCAGGGGTTAAGACTCTGCCTCACAAGCAGAAGGTCCTGAGTTCGGATCCCAGATCCCACGTAAAAACACCAGGCAACCAGACATGGTGGCAGCCTGCACTTCTGGTCGTGGAAGGTGGAGCCTGGGAAACTCCAAAACAAAGCAATAGAAGGCAGAAGCCGTCCTGAGTGATTCCTGAAGTCACCCTTGGGCCTTCACAGATATACACAGTGCCCTCTGATACACACACACACACACACACACACACACACAAACACACACACACACACACACACACACACACACACACAAACACTCGCACAAAAATAATAAACTTTTAAAAAACTGCTCAGATTTGCTCATGTAGTGTCAAAAGATTCATGATTAATAACATTAAATAACCAATTATTACCACGAATCAGGTACGTATATTCTCGTGTTCAATATCTTTGGAGTTCCTTGTCTTTCAGCTGCTGTTTGTGAGATAGCACTCAGAGACAAGCAACTGAAGGAGAGAAAAGGGAAATCTACGTAGCTCATGGTTCCAGAGAGACACAGCCAGTGAAGATGGGAATTCCATAGCAGAAGACGTCACAGGCAGCAGATGCCGGAGGCAGCTCAAGTCACTATGGACACGATCAATGAGACTGACTGCTAGAGCAGATTGCCAGCTGAGCGAGGCGGGGCGATCCAACCTCAAGGCCCTCCCTCCAGTGACACACCTTCCTCTTTCTTGCACAGGTGCCATGACCGACCCAAATACTAACATCAGCTGCGGACGCAAACACATGAGCCTGTGGGCATAACGCACATTCAAACCATAACCCCGCCCCTCTCACAGACAGGGTCTTGAAGGTCCTCACTAGGTAGCCCCACAAGTGTTACGATTAGAGGTGGGTGGGAATACACCTGGTTTTTTTCACTGCAGGGTTGGACCAAGTCCAGAGTTCTGCACGTGCCAGGCAAGCTTTGCACAGGTCAGGCAATCGCTCTACCAACTGAGCTCTATCTCTAGCCCTGAGTTGTCCCTTTTGCTTTGTCAAAACAGCACCTAAAGGTAGGGCTGCGTCTTGACTATTCCGAGAAGTACTTTGGGACACTAAATCTCTCCTTAACAATCTGGCCTCAACTTTGCACTTTGACCTCCAAGCCTTGCTGTCTTCTACAATCTTCTTCCTGCCCTGCCTCTTTCTCCTCTCAGAGAAACACTCTTCCAACGCCGAGTGGAAATCTTGCCTTAACCACCCCCTCAGTCTCCCTCTCTTCCATCTGATCCCTTCAGACATGAATACAGGCACTCAGTGTAATCGATGGTGATATTTTAAGATAAAGAACCATTAGGCCAGATAACAACAGACTGTGTGGCTTGGCCTTTGTTCTCCGGCAGCCTTGTTTGTTAATGAGAGTGGAGCTCCATAAGTTTTTTTTCTCTCTCCCCCCCTTGTCCTTTCCTTTTTCCTCTCACTGCATGCTAATGTGAGCTGAGGCTTCAGCCATTGAGTGGCTCATTCCTAAATGGCTGAAATAACTTTCATGATTCCGGCCAAGGAGAGATTCTCCTGAAGTAGGGGCGCTGATCTATGTTCCTACTGAGAATAGTTATTATGACACGAAGGCTTGACTTTGTAGATGTCACCCCAAAGGGGCGTGAGTGGAAACATGGCTTCCACTTATTGCATGTCTGTCAGGTAAGGAGACTCTATGTGACTTTTCTTTGTGAGATCTTCTGATCCCCTTTCCCCCACATTTCTGGGGGCCGCTCTCCCTGAGCTGTTTTTGTTTTTTTGTTGTTGTTGTTTTTTTTTTGGTCTTGATTTCTGTTTACTCTGATATAAATTTCTTGATATGCCTTTGTGCCCTTAAAGAACAAGATTTCCTGGCTGGACAGATTGGCATCAGCAAAGTGCTTGTTTTATAAGCAGGAGAATATGAGTGTGTTCCCCAGAATGCAGGAAAATGTTGGGTGTGGTGGGGTGTGCTGTCAATCCCAGCACTGGGGAGATGTAGATAAGTGGGTCCGTGCAGCTCCCGGCCTAGGTGGCTGAGACGGTTGAATATAAATTGTCCCCGTAGGCACATGTGTCTGAATCCTGTGTGACGTTTGGGAAAGTCGTGGCAACATTAGGAGGAAGAGCTTCTGGAGGAAGGCACGTCACAGGGGGTGGGCTTAAGGTTGGTTACCCCCACCCTGCTATCGTAGTCAGCTGTTCTCAGCCTCCTTGATGGATGTGACTTAAGCCACCTCCAGCTTCTATTGCCAGCCATGCCTTTTCCACCAGAATGGAGTGAATCTGCCTTCTAGAACCATGAGCCGAATAAACCTCCCTTGAGTTACTTTAGTTTGAGTGTGTCTCATGGCAGTACCAGTGCCACAGCAGAACAGAAACCAGTGCAGTGGCCAAGACTAGCTGGCGAATTTCAAGCCAGTGAGAAACTGTGACTCAATAAAAAAAAAAAGGAAGGTACACACATGTTCAAATGCACCTGCATACGCATGTGCATTCACATATGCAAACGCACATACCCACACACACAAAAACAGGAAACTCAACTAACACGCAATTAAAGCTAAGGTCTTCGGAGATGTCTGATTGAACTGCGCCACATTCGAATCCAGCCGCTGACTGCTGCAGAAGGGAAAATCATGTACCAATGCCCTAAGCAGACATGCAGCTTTATTCTGACATTCCAGACACACTATTCTTCCGTAGTTTTCCTGGAGAACTGAAGTAGGGGTGTGGTTAATGTCAGTAGCAAGCTAGATGTACCCAATCATAGGCAGCAATGATTGTGCTCAGATTTCTCCACTTTAGATGTCCCCCAAGGTAGCAAACACTAAACAAGACATCTCACAGAAGGCTTGACTGTAGCAGAAAGGAAAAAAGATCAACATGTTTCCATGCTTGCTATTATTTAGCTCCCCAAGTGTCCATGGGAAAATGAGGGCAGGCGCCTCATCCCATGTCCATTATGTATGTGAACAGACTCCCCACTTGTCTGTCTTACAGGCTGAGTTGTAGGGTCATGCGTCTCAGGACCTACCTAAGACATACTCTTCCGTCATATTCCCTCCTATCCCAATTCTGATATTCTTGCCTCATTCATTGGAAACCTGACAAGAAACAAGATGAACTCGTTCTATCTATCGGAGGAACAAATCTTGAGTCCCCCAAAAGAGAGGATCTTATCACCCCCCAGGGACCAGATTGACAGCATTCATTAACTCCTACATGCGCGGATACATTCGAACCCCCTAGGTTGCGACTGACGTTGCCCTGATCATACATGGTGGTTTGAATCCTTGACACTGTGCTAGAATTATTCAACCCCAAATTCACCTTCCAGAAACACCCCTGATCTAGTCGAGGCTCTCTGTGGATCTGTCAGAATGCCAGACAGAATCAGGAGTGTGACATGTAACTCACACTCAGCGTCGATTTGAACAGAGATGCTGAAAGAGCTGCCCTGAGGACCTCGCCCATTCTGGCTGGCACTGGCTCCATGAGACCTGACTGATTTGGGAGACAGATGGAACTTTATGGGCCATTGGATGTGAAGTCATTGGGCACACGGCCGACTGGAAGGCACATATGCCCATAAGGGCAGCAAAGCAGGGATTGTGTCACTTTTCCTCAGCTACTTTCTAACACTTGGAAAATGCCTCTCAGATAGAAGATATGATGACTTGTCCTGCACTGTATATAGGAATGGAGGAACCAATAAGAGAGCTCAATGGATAAGGTGCTACTTTAAAATCTGGTGACCAAAGGTCAATTCCCAGAAGCCCATATGGTGGAAGGGATAACTGACTTCTGACCTCTAACTGTGTGTTATGGCAAGAATGATTATGCTTCCTTTCCCTCCCCTCTCCTCCCCTTCCCTTCTCTCCCCTTCCCTTCCCTCCTTTCCTTTCCCCTCCTTTCCCTTCCCCTCCTTTCCCTTCTCCCTTCCCTTCTCTCCCTTCCCTTCTCCCCTTCCTTCCCTTCCCCTTCCCTTCCCTTTTCCACTCCCCTTTCCTCCCCTCCCCTTTCCTCCTCTCCCCTCCTTTCCCTTCTCCCCTTCCCTTCTCCCCTTCCTTTCTCCCCTTCCTTCCCTTCCCCTTCCTTCCCTTCTCCCCTTCCTTCCCTTCTCCCCTTCCTTCCCTTCTCCCCTTCCCTTCTCCCCTTCCCTTCTCCCCTTCCCTTCTCCCCTTCCCTTCTCCCCTTCCTTCCCTTCTCCCTTTCTTCCCTTCTCCCCTTCCTTCCCTTCTCCCCTTCCCCCCTTCCCTTCTTCCCTTCCTTCCTTTCTCCCCTTCCTTTCCTTTCCTTCCTTTCTCCCCTCCCCTTCTCTCCCCTCCTTTCCTTCCTTTCCCTTCTCCCCTTCCCTTCTCCCTTCCCCTTCTTTCTCCTCCCTTCTCTCTTTTCTCTTTTCCTCTTCTCCCCTCCACACTCCTCCCTTCCCCTTCCCTTCCTTTCCTTCCCTCTCTTCTCTAGTTCTTTCTTTCTCTATCTGTCTCTTTATCTCATATTAATTAATCCATTAAAATACAGAAATGGATGGTCTAAAGTCCATGATTGTCACTATGGTTATAAGGAGGTAAGGATTTAAATAGACAGAGCTATGAAACCTCACTAAATTGTGATTGGCTGTATGATCAATTAAATTTCAGTCACCACCTCCGTAAACTGAAAATATTGGTATTTATGATATCTGATGTTATGGTTGCTAGGCTGTTCTTGGTTTTATGCTAGAGACTTAAGTACCAAATTGGCTATGTACTGAATATGCTTTATTATGTAATTACTTTCACAGTCTGGATCACAGGAATTTGTTCATGGCCAAATTCTATATTTTGCCATTTTTTTTTTAATCTCAAGCCTGATGTAGCTGTGGGACAGTTTACATATACGTGAAAGTCTTTTTTATTCCAAATAAAATTAAATTCTGGACTGAGAAACTGATCTCACTTATGACAGCAATTATCCATTTTAGGGAGAATGAAAATCCTAAGCAACAGTATGAGCGACTGCATAATTCCTGGATTTGAATTGTAAAATCTTCTGAATGGGGCTAGACTTTCTTTCGCTCCCAAATAACAACTCTCACATTTTCCCATTCCCCTAAAATTATATGCACATATACTGAATCATTATTAGCAGACTAGAGATGTGGTTTGGACGATAAAGCCCTTGCCCCCCGCCCCAAGCACAAAGCTCTGGGCTCTATCTCCAGCCAGGTGTGCAATTGTAACCGCAGTGTTTCAGGGGTAAGAGGAGCAGAAGGTCAAGACCAACCTCGGCTACATAGTGAAGTTGGGGTTAGCCGAGGGGACATGAGACTCTGTCAAGAAATAAAGGTCACAGGAGTCATGACCTAATCTTCAGGAGAAAGGCTTCCAATGTGAAGAGCTGAACTATGTGTGAATCATGGATTTCTCTGTGGTGTGAGATATAAGGTCGGAGGTCAGGCTTTGTGCTATGGCCTATAGGAGAATCACACCTGAGAAGGCCACATAAAGACAACAGGGCAAATATTTCCAGAAAGTTTCAAGTGGGGTGATGATATTTCTTCCAAAACCAGAAGGGGTTAATAAATTTTTGTTTTAAACATGGACACTTTAATGTTCAGGAGGCTACTGATGAAGACTTCAGTGAGAAAAATAGATAAAAAGACCATAAAACAGAAATAGAAATACTCCTCACAAGTTCCACAGCCGCAAATTACCATCCAGTCCTGCAATTCTATTGGCTTGTCTGCACTACATCAAACTTTAATCACCATAAACCATGGACTAATACAGAGCTGCCACCAACAAGTCTTGAAGAAGACTTGGATTGCTCACACATCTGCAAACCTGGAGGTAACAAGGAATCGCCTGAATAATGTCTCTTACTAGTTTTGCACAAAGTAGGGATCATCATGCATTCTCCTAAAGTTAGGACATTGAGGAAAAGCCACAGCATAGAAAAAAAAGAGGGTGAGGCTGGAAGGCTACGAGGAATCATCTAGAGAAGCAAGACAGGATAAAGCAAAAGGAGGTCTCTGGAGAAGAAATGATGAATCCACTATTGTCCCTGGGGTTACTTGAGAAGAGGTGGTCTTACCACATGTCCACATGTCGGTCCTCAAGCCTTTCTCCAGTAGCTCGATGCACAAAGCCTACCGTCATGTGTGGTCATGGTTGAATGTAAGTTGTCCCCAAGGGCTCATGTGTTTGAGTCCTTAGCTGTTGTTTGGGAAGGTGGAGCCTTGCTGGAGGAGGCAAGTCACAGGATGGACCTTGAGCTTCTTGAGCCCCACCCTGCTTCTGCTAGCAGTTTGTACTTTTGCCCTCTTGATCTCCATGATGGATATGAGTTAGGCTGCCTCCAGCTTTTGCCAGTCATTTTTTCACCCCCCTGAACTGTAAGCTGAATAAATCTCCCTTTCTCTCCTTAAGAGACTTGAGTTTGAGTGTTGTCTCACGACAGCAGAGAGAGTAACCAGTGCGCGTGCTAAAGCGTGAGCCACAATACCAAAGTCACAGGCCCTTTCAGAAGACGAGAGGAGAGAAGAGTGGAGGGGAAGGGAGGGGAGGGCAAGGGACGAGGGGGGGAGGAGAGCGGAGGCAGAGGAAGAAAGGGGAGAGGAGGGGAGAGGAGGAAGAGGAGGGGAGGGGAGAAGAGCAGATGATGAGAGGAGAGGAAGAGAGAAGAGGAGAGAAGGGAGGAGAAGGGGAAGGGAGGGTAAAGAAAGGAGGGAAGGAAAAGGAAGGGGAGGGAAGGGGAATGAAGGGAAGGAGAAGGAAGCAGAGAGAAGAAAATCCAAATATAGCTGGAAATACGTATCCGTATCTCACAGAAAGACTAGTAACACCTGTAAAATGAATTAAAACCTAAAGAATTTCTATGAACCTGAAGCCTGCCTGCTCCCCTGACGTACCCTCAAGTGTCCTAAAGAGCAGGAGCCAATGGCCCCACTGCTCCAATGACTGACGACTTTGTCATTCCTGGCATCACAGCTCTGCACTGAGATGAGACATGTCCCCTGATGCATGCCCTGAACAATCCATGGGTTTCCCTTCAAAATATCAAAATCATGGGTTGGGGAGATGGTTCAGTTATCTGAGTTTGGATCCCCAATTCCCACTTATAAATACTAGGTGGGTATGGCAGGGGCTTATATTTCCAGTCCTAATAGGAGGAGCCTGGGAAACCGCAGAACAGAGCAATAAGGATGTAGAACAATCTAGGATAATTTCTGATATCATCCTTAGGTCTCCATGAGTACACACATTCAAGGCTCCTGTGTATGCATGCCTGAACATACATGCACACTGATCCACAAACACACATGTACACATGCACATATTCCATATACACAAAAAGAACAAAAATACTCAAATCCAACCACAGTATATATTTCTTGAATTATGCCAAGAATATAATCAACTCTCATCTTCTTAGCTTGTGAGAGAAAACTTTTAGTAGCATCTGGAGAAAACTAACCCCAGTCCACCCCTTCTGCTTGGCTGCATATCATGGGCATGTTATGGGGCACGGGACCCTAGAACTGAGGGGTAAGGTTGGCTTTTATATTTCTGTCTATGACTAACTAATACTGCATTAGAATGGATCCCTTCATCCCTCGCCAACACATAGCCTGCATTTATCATTAAAGAAATTCTAATCATTCTGCTGTCTGAAGTTCTAACTGAGTTCAGAATTCAGTGGCACAAAGTTACTTCAAAATTCCACATGCTTCTACTTCACAGAGCATGTAGTCAGAGGCGCTATTTTAAAATGTACCAAGGGAAGAATCTACAAAAAAAGCACTTTAAGTATGGAAAGTGACTTGGGAACAACAAAGACAGAAGGAACGCGGAGACATTTCCAAGTAGACAATCACGTGGAAAGATTACAGGTGATTTATGGCTTGTTCTTTGTGATTTATCCACATTTTCGCTGGTAGTGCAATAAACAGGCATCATTGTTATGATAACAAAACAGACTGGGGAGAGCTTTATTTTTGCTTTTAAGTGTGGAATTTATAAGCAGGCTTAGACTGAGGGCAAGCTCATCGGACAATCCAGAAAATGTACAAACCCAAACCAGCATTACTTAAGAAGCCCAGTGTCTTGGGAAGGTTCCATTATCCTTACAAGAAGGTGATACATATGTGACAAGAACTTCACCATGAATACCATAGAGGAAGAGCCAGGGGAGATGTCAGTGGGCAAGCAGGAGGACCTGAGTTCAGATCTCCAACACTCAAGTAAAAAGCAGGAAGTGGCCACACATGCCTGTCACTTTCATGTCAGAGGTTTGTTTAAAAGTAAGCGAATGAGCGTGGCTTCGTGGATGTTGGGCTAGCAGAAAAAATGGTGAGCTCCATGTTCAGTGAGAGATGCTGTCTCAAGGGAGTAAGACAGAGGACTGTACAGGGCTTGTAAAGTTCTCCTTCAGCATGTGCATACACACATACACATGCATGCATGCATGCACACACATGAATACATGTGCATATACACATACACATACACATGCATGCATGCACACACAGCTGCACCCACACATACACATGCAAGCATGCATACACAGCTGCATACACATGCATACATGTGCATACATACATGCACACCTGTGTGTACAGGCACACATACATGCATAAACATGTGTACACACACACAAAGAAGAAACAAACTGAGAAAAGGAAACAAGACGGAAAGACAGATGGAGAGAAAGAAGCAACCCTGTTGCTGTGCTAACCCATTACGTTAGCAGTGACTTGGGCAGCAGGTTTTATGGAGAGCCTGCTGAATGCATCCAGTCTGCTCCTGGAGCATTCAAGATGCTTTGCCAGCACCTTGAATATTAAAACCATGACCCTTTAATAACTATTCCAAGGAAAAGCTCAGAAGAACAGACTCTCGTTCTTCACCTTCCACAGCTGCGCAGTGAACAGCACTTAGAGAGCTTTCACTCCTTTGTGTTGGGGCTGATCCCAGGCAAGCCAACTGGGGCTGCTGAGGTGGGGTGCAACCTCTGCGTCTTCAGAGCTCCTTGGGGGATATTAATGCTCAGCCAGAATCCAGAACCACACAGACACAGACGAGATTAAAAGAGAAGTATTAAGAGCAAATCCTAGCACAGCTTTTCAATTTTGCTGAATGCACATCAGAAACAAGAGCGTTTAATTTTCTGGGCTGTTTGAAGGTCTTTCAGGTTAGAGTGGAAGGTGAGAGAATAGAGGGAATTTGCCATTCTTACTCAACATTGCCTCCAGCGTCCCTTCTCCCTTACCTGGCCAGCGCGGGCTGCTGGGGAGGCGGAGGCTTCTGAGATTGGGCGGAACTCCTTTGCACAGCTGACATCTTTGCCTTAGTTCTGACAGCAAAGCTGTAGAAACCTCATGGTTTACCCGCACTGTGGAAGTGCCCTGGGACCTCAGATTTCCTCGAAAATTACTCCTTTGTATTTTTATTCATGCAATTGTGTGTGTGTGTGTGTGTGTGTGTGTGTGTGTGTGTGTGTGTGTGTGAAGGGGGGGAGAAAGTCCTGTCATGGAGCATGAATGGAGGACAGAAGACAACTCTTAGAACTCAGCCCTCTTCTTCCGCTCAGTGGATTTCCTAGGTTCAGACTCAGGTCAAGGGGTCTACAAGCAGGCACCTTATTCACTGAGCTCTCTTGCAGGCCTCTGGAACGTTATTTGTAAACTGGAGATCTTATGCTCATTTGTTTTTCTTTCCTTCATCTTCATCTAGAAACTGTGTAGGGTTCTATTTATTTGCCTTTGGTCTTTTAACACATCGGGATGATATTCAGCAAATGAGCCTGTTGACCTCTATCCATACCTGTCATTTCTACTTCAAAAATATAAAGATGCAGATGCCATGTTTTTTTCCTCCCCTGCTGTCCTATTCTTGGAAGAATGGACAAGTCCCCATTTCGTCTCCGCCCCCCCCACACCCATCTCCAAACATTCCCCAGTGTCTTAGGCTCTGCAATATAAGGTATGGGTTTCTGAGCAGAGCTAAAGAAAATCCCCATCCATGTATTTGTTTGGACATCAAATGTTGGTGAGTTCCATCACCTCAGAAATGGGGGCAGACACACCAGAAACAAGGAGAGATGGGACCATGTTACAGCAGAGAAAATAGGCCTCCATCAAGGACTGCAAGTAAGTAATGAGACATCTTGTTAGGTTCACAGACTTTCCTTCCTGGTCATTTACAACTGATGGGGTATGATCTCACCAGAAGGGGAGGGCATATAGTCTGGCAGATAAAAAGTAACCATTTTGCAAATGGGTAACTAACCCCTCCCTCACTGTCCTTTCCTACTTTTATTACATCTACCTTTGAATATACTCTTATAACAAGACTCTAGTATAACAGTTTTTTATCTCTGGCCAGGGGCTGACATCCAATACCCATCAGGATGGAGTGAAGGGCATTGCAGGAGCAGCAAAACTGCAAAAGAAAACCAACAAACCATAATCCAGAACTTCAGAAACTCTGTATCAACCACCTAGAACTAGGCCAGCCTAATCTCTCCCCTTCCTGAAGCTCAGGGAAATTTGTGGAAAAGGGGGCGGTAAGATTGTAAGAGCAAAAGGATGGGAGGAGCAATGATTTGCAAGATTCTCTACACTAGTTAGGGCTGAAGCAATCATAATTGGACTTTGCATGACCTGCACAATGTCCAACACACTATTGACCCCACAAAGTCTAGCATTTGCTAAGGCACCAAGATCCTTGGAGGCAAGGGATTGACAGCCACAGTAGTGTTCCTATGCTTAAGGGGAACACGGGAAAGGGCTCAGGGAAATGCCACTGGGTCTTTGTATGTCATCGGAGAGGAGGGCCCAGAGGAGAGTCTGGTATGCTCATTAAAGGATTCTCCGGGGATTGGAGGGGGGAGGCACTGGGGGATGGGGAGGGAGGGGTGAGGGGAGGGGGAGCAGGGAGATGGGAGGGGGGAAGAGGAGGGAGGGAGGGAACCAGTTTACCTATTAAGTTTGTATGAGCGGAAATAAAAATAAAAAATGTTAAAAAAAAATGGGGGCAAAAACAAGGGAGGGGTCTGAGTGGAGAAGAACAGTTGGATTTCCCAAGCCGGAGAAGGGGGAGGAGGCATGATTCCATACTGGAAATCTTCCACTTGCACGAAGGAACATCCTCCTCATAAGCCAGAAGGTGTCAGACAACTGTGCCCACATGCCATTCCGCATTAACCTGGGAATGCTCACATGCAAGCCTGCAGGAAGACAGAGAGCAGAGCAGAATCTCAGAGGAGAAACAGGCTTGTGGGTTTCCAAAGACGCCAGAACTCTTGGGAAGCAGCCAGCCGGGTTCATTTCCCTCAGGGGGAAAAATGAATAAAATGAGTGGTCTAGGGATGTAGCTCATGTTGAAAACAGCTTGCCCTGGGCTCAGTCCCCAGCTGCATAAATTGGATGTGGCGGAGCATGTCTCTAATCCCAGCCCCCAGGAAGTGGCGGTAGGAGGATCAGAAATCCCAGGTGATGCAGCTCAGGGCAGCAGAAGAGCAGTGAAGTGGCAGCAGTGGCGGGCATAATGCAGAGTACTCTCGACTCAGCAAGGCTCAGCCAGAATCAGGCCAACCAAATCTCTTCCTATCCTAAGTCTTAGGAAACCTTTTGGAAGAGAGAGTGGTGAGATTGTAAGAACCTAAAGATAGGTAGGTCTACCCATGGACAAGACATTCCATTCAAGGCAGGACTGCTGCATCCAGGAACTCACTGCAGTGAGATTTGTCCTTACCAGACCTGCACAATGACTGACACACCAACCTGCCCCCATAGACTACAGGAAACTCAAGAGAGATTAAAAACACACAGTGGAAACCTTAGAGACTAGAGCTGGATGAGTGAAGGGAAATGCCCCTATCAATGGGGTGGCCTGAAGAGAGGAAACTTGGTATTCCACAAGGAGCCTGAACCCCCACAAGAGTAGAAAAGCCAGAGGGAACCATAGGGTCCATAGAATTGGCCAAGCAGGAGGGCAGGAGGGAGGGGAATGGTTAGATGAAGGGACAGGAGGGAAATGGGATAGAGGGGGGATAGAGGAGAAAAAGGATAAGTACTTGTAAAACCAGAAAATTAAAATAATGAAGAAAATTTTAAAAAAGAAGTCCAAGGTCATAGTTGGTCATGCAGGGAGTTCTATGCCAGCCTGGCATATATAGTAGCCTGTTTAAAACAAACAAACAAAAACAAGCAAAGAAAGGAAGAGAGAGAAAGAGAGAGAGAGAGAGAAAGAGAGAGAGAGAGAGAGAAAGAAAGAAAGAAAGAAAGAAAGAAAGAGAAAGAAGAAAGAAAGAAAGAAAGAAAGAAAGAAAGAAAAAGAGGAGGGGAGGGGAGCAGAGGGGAAGGGAGGGGAGAACAGAAAGGAAAAGCAAAGGAAAGGAAAAGGAAAGGATAAACAAATGATATTCTTGGTTATGCATTCCATGGTCCAAACTCACAGCTGCTTATTGGAAATATTAGAATATTGGAAATAATAGATTGAAAAATTCAGTTAATTTGAGAAAATGTATTAAATATACAGAAGTTATACCAGAGAGTCTCTAGATTGTTGAAAAAGTAAATTTGAACTATCAATCATTTGTTCCTAAGCTATTCCATTGAATTAATATTAAATATGCCACCACCTCATAGCCACGAGACCAATCATTTAACGAAAGAATGGTTCGTTTCTGTTTTCAACCAGGTCTTTGATTTTGACAGTGTATCCACTCCTGATGCCCACAACTCTCAGAAGATATATGGGAAGCAGGAAATGTAAGGAAAGTTGGTACATTTGGAACCCATTTGTCTCTTTCAAGAAATGAAATCCCTGTCAAATTTAAAAAAAAAATCCCAAGTAGGAAATATTTTATTTTATTCAAAAATTTTTTTCACTGAAGAATCAGAAAAAAGATGAAATGAAAATGTGTACTGACAGGTTTTTACAATTCCATGCGGCCGGAGTTTGACTTGTTAGGTATCTGTTCCATTCCTACAATTTTTTAAAAGTAATTTTCTCCAGTTCGTCACCCAAAATGCTGAACTATTTCCTGGCAAGTGATTTGAAGTCTAGTCCCCACCCTCTCCACTACGTCTTCTTCATGCCTTTTCAGAAGGACTTATGTAACTTTTTTTATAGAGCACAATTTGCAAAAGTTCTAAGTAAGTCAAAGAAAACTAGATGCTAAAGAGAATACTTGATGAAACCCAAACCATAAATAAAACCTTCACACAGTGTAAAGTAATCATGAACCTACACTTGCTGATGAGCAGACTTTGTAAGTCACATCCTGTGGAACAGTCTGTCACTCTGAGGAGAGAGTGTAAGAAAGAAGGTCCAATTTGTCCATCCTAACACCATTTTATTTTTGCCCCCAGCAGGGTATGTTTCTCTGTGAAGTCTTTCAGTGGGCTGCATTATTCTTTAGAGGACAGCAACATAAAAAGGCAGATTCTCACCCTTCCAAACATAATGAGACCCTGGCTTGGACAAGGATTTCAGAAATACATGTTGCACATTCACAAGAAGACTTCCAAGAGTCAGAAGAAATCTGTGTTAAGGGCGCCCGTCTTTCTGAAAAGGTCAAACATTATAGCCATGTTGTCATGACAACAACCTACGCTTTATATTCTTAATTAATCTTTCTTACTACCCCTAAGCATTTATCAAACCTCTTTTTAGAATAATTACAAGAGACCTGCCATGCATCCAGTCACACACACACACACACACACACACACACACACACACACACACACAAACATATATATATATAAAATGCCAATGACAAGACAGGTGTTGACACCCTTCTTCAAATAACAGGTGAGGAAGCCCAGTAAGAGAGAGGCTGAGTGATTCACCAAGTGCTACATATGCTGTAAGATGACATCAGACTTCAAAACTGGGGCATCTGACAGCAGAGGATATTTTATTAATATACCTTGTATCATCCCAGATTGATCAAAATATAAAGGTTCAAATCCACATTTGCTAGTTTGTAAGCGAGACAGAAACAAGGTCAACCCAGACTCCTTCACAACTGCTTAAGCATGTGAAAAGTGAGGTCACTGGGTTTTATGAGATAGGAGCTTGTTGAAGTCCACGTCACTGTTTTTGGACCAGACACGCTACCCCAAGTTTTCTGTGAATCAAACAGAAAATGAGCATTTGTATTTACCTTCTTTTCCACCAAAGGATTCCTATATACAATAAAATTTGAGACTCCTTGCTAGACAAAAAGAAGCTCAAGATAACAATATTCAACTTGGAAACAATGGAGCTAACCTTTCCTAAATGAAGACTGGGATGAAGTCACAGTTGTGCTTCTCAGTTGGGGTAGGTTTGGCCCCCAGGGAGAACTGAACCATGTCTAGAGAAACTCTCAGTCATTGTAACTGGAAGACATGACTCACATCTCGTGAGCGGAGGCCAAAGACATTCTGAAGCATCGGTTTTAATCTCCTCAAAACAAAACAAAGTGCCTTATCCTGGGAGGCATTAGTGACAGACATTACATTGTCTCAGTTGATATGGGAGCGTCCACATGGGACATCCACATGCATATTCACAGTAGACAGTAAAAGCGCTCTGCTTTCTTTCATGATATCACTAATCCCATCACATAGGTCCCTACCCTGAGTCTCATGAAAACCTGTGGAATATAAAGACTCCATCTCCAAATACTGTCACAATAGGGGTTAGATTCATAAAAACTTGGGTCAGTCCCCAAAACAAGGAATTCTCTGACACCTAATGTCAAGGATGCAAATGATGAGACTTCCTAGGTTAAGACACACACATGCAGAATCACATCCCTGCCTCCTCCCTTTCCTTAGAAGCCCACTCTGGGTAGAATCATTTCTCTATCCACTAAATTCTCTGCCTATCTAACATTTAGAAATAGAAAACTTCCTCCTTTTTGCATGATCATATTCTACTGAATCTTCATGGACTGACAAAAAGTCTTAAAATCTACATGTAAATGATCCTACCTTGTCTTCATTGACTGAAGATCCAATTTGACCAAAGAATTTCAAAATTTAGACAATTTAGAACCCAAATTTTCAAATTCAAAAGAACCCCAAAATTTAGAACTCAATTCGGAATCTCTCTGATACACTCTAAATATTTTCTTATAAGGGAAATTAAAGTTCAGTGAACTTCTTGGGTAGGAAAAAGTTCCAAGGATTCAGATTCTGACAGAACTCAGTTTGAATCCCAATTTTTTCCTTTGGTCATTCATTACATAAGAAACTCCACAAAACTGTTTTAAACTTCCATGTTCCCTAGCCCAATTTAAAAGGTAGGTGTGAGGATCTATATAAGTAAATATGTGGGGGATGGGGAGACAATAAATGATGTGCACATTGCACATCAGAAAGATCTGAGTTCAGATACTCAGAACGAATGTGCTAATATACTATACTATATTTATAATATTATACTATATAATATTAGAGAGACAAGAGGATCCCTAGGGCTTGCTTGCTACCCAGTCCACATAAATCAGTGAGTTCCAGGTTTATGGAAAGAAACCCTGTCTCAAACAATAAGGGGAAAAGGACAGAGGAGATGATTCTGTGGATAAAATGCTTGATACAAAAGCAAAAGGACCACATTTTAGATCCCCAGACCCATGCTAAAAAAAAATAATGCTGGGCAGACAGGGCAGTCCATTTGTAATTCCAGACCTGGGAGGAAGAGTCTGGAAAGTGCAAGAATCAGTTCTTTAGGCAGAGCAGCCAAATGTCTCTCTCTGGGTTTAATTACACACCCAAGCTCAAAACACGAAGGTGGAAGAGCCGAGAAACCAATATTTTTATCACTCTCTCGGGACTCCATAAGCATCTTACTTAGTGTCTATGCACCTAAATACACCCCCAAACACACACACATATTGTGATGTGTGAATGTGAGTTGTCCCTATACCCCAGCCCACAGGCTCATGTATGTAAATGTTGATCCCATCTGTGGTGCTGTTTACAAGTGTAACGTAACCTTTAAGAGGTAGAACCTCGCAGGCAGAAAGCACATCACTGGGGGCGAACCTTGAGGTGTATGCAGTAGGCTGCCCCTGCCTCCTCTTTGGGGTTTGCTCTCTCTGGTTCATGATGGCTGAGGTGATATGAGGTATCCTTTGGCTTTGACGGCTGGATGCCTTCCACTATGCGTTTTCTGTCATAAATGGTCTCAATCCCCTCTGGAATCATAAGCCAAATAAATAATCCATTCTCCCTACCTAAGCTGCCTGAGTAGGAGTATTGTCTCATAGCAACGGAAAATAATAACTGCAGCTAATATGAACACACACACACACACACACACACACACACTATTCCCGTTAATATCAAGGTCACAGGAACATTTTGCTGAGATATTAAACACTATCTCTTTCTTAGTGTGTACTGAACATAATAATAGCCAAGGCTCAACTTCAGGTTCTCACACCAATTTAGTTGTGTCCTGTTATTAACCTCATAGATATAGAGGAGACAGATGGGAGTGGTGGGCTGTCTGTATTCAATAGCTCATTCATGGTGATACCAGATTTTGCAGTCCCAGAATCCTGACTCCTGGTTACCTTCACTTACTTGCACATTCACTACTTAACCAACCATGATAAGTCAGAGGTGTAATGTGTCCAAGTTAAGTGCTCTTTCTATTGGTGTGGGGAGGTCAGCTTCACCATCCCAAGTAGACAGTAAATGGTTAAGGCAATGGTTATATCTTATGCTCCTTGTTTCTGTTTTGATACTGAGCTCATTGACTAAGCTCAATAAATCTCACTGGGCTGACTGAGAAGAAAAAAGAAATGAATGGTAGCCCGGAAGACTAATTTTCTCACTTTGTCTGAATGAATCCTGGTATGTGTTGGGAAATTATTGCTTGCTCCCTAGTTTAAAATGAGCCTACCTGCACCTTTTTCTCCATCACTATGCTAGCCTACCAAATTGGGGTGAAGACCTCCATTGCAGTTATTACCACTTTGGGGAGCAGTCAATGTGTTTTTGAGTCAATGCTACTGATCATTAGTTGTGTTCCCACCAGCCCAAGCACAGTGAAGTGATTCAGGGAATTATGTTTTGATAGGAAGACTGTCGATATTTCTCTTATCTATTAACATTCTGGGGCTACGAATTCATCATTCCATCGTTTGTAGATCTCAAAGGAAGATTGGAAGCAGTGCTGTGTGCTTTAGACTCCCAGCTGTGGGATGGTTAAAAGAGTTTTGGGGGAACAGGCAGATGTGGAAGGCGTTGGTTCTTTTCACAGGCTACTCTGTTCTCTGTTTCTAGATACCTGGGAGCTAATATATAGGAGGAAAGAGGGCAGAAGAATGGCATGATAGAGAAAGCCCTGATTGAGGACTCTCTCTGCATCTACTCACTGCTGTGCTTAGCAGGGTGAGATGTCTGATGACTTAAACTCATTAAATTTTTTCCTTGCCTTCTAAAGGAAGTGAAGGTGCTTAGATCTTCACAAAACACAGAAGACACAGAAAGACAAAAGAAAAATACACTGCGGATTCTTGGCCTGAAATTCTATCAGCTGACCACACTTCAGAGGCACTAAAACTCTTCAGAAAGAAAAGTGGGACAGATGTCTTAAGCAAAACAAGATGGGACTGGGGGTTGGAGGAGGTGGAATTAGAGTGTTTAGAGAGGGTGTGAGATAACAGTACTTGCCAAGTGGCCTTTGGCTGGTCTTGGAAGCATCGAATGTTGCAGATCTGCTGCTCTGAAGAACGGTGAAGCACTGCTGCAAGATGCTGCCCCTGACAACTGGTCTACCCCAAAGAGCTGAATTTGGGAGCTGAGTAACATGCATGCATTCATGTCCTCTGACCACATTGCTGTGTGATTCTCAAAGAAGGGCCAAACAGGGAATAATTAGAAAGGCTAAATGCTTGGTAAAATGTTTTGAAAAGTGGAGAAGTAGAAAGACTGATCATGGGAAGGCTTTCTTGCTTATGGGCCTGAGAGTGGAAGAAACAAGTAGTTATTACCATCCGTGTGGCTCTTTTTATCTATTTACTTATGTATATGTGTGTATCTGTGGTTATGTGCATGTGCATGTATGTGTCTGTGCATGCATGTGTGCGCATGTGTGTACGTGCGTGTGTGTGTGTGTGTGTATCAGAGGCCTAAGGATGACTCTGGAAATTATCCTGGATTGCTTCTACCTCCTTTTTGCTTCCCTCTGGGATTTCCCAGAGCTTCACCCATCAGGGCTGAAAAATTAGGCTGTTGCCATTTCCTCTGGGTGCTTTTACATGGGACCTGGGATCCGAACTCAGGATCCCTTCTGATTTTGAGGCAGTATCTTAAACCCTGAGACATCTCTCCAGCTCTGTGTATGGCTCTGTGACAAGAACATACACACTTCTACAGGTCAACAGTTATCTGAAATTCTGTCCTCTGAGCTCTTCAGGCTCAAATCCCCAGGAGAGGGGCCATGTCATCTCCCTCTTGGAAGCATGCCTACAGAACAGGTCTTCTTTCAGTAATTGATTAGCAACAGTATCCTTGGCTGGCCTTGGCTGCCTCTCTGACTGGGGATATAATTCAAAGAAATGTGACTCTAAGCTAGACTCTTCAAGAAAAACAACCGCCATTAAAAATATAGGAAAACTATAACATCGTATAACAATGATAATGCTGATTGCTTGATAAGCACCAAAAATGGTTCTCAAGGTTTAAATGAGAGTCTCCAATTTCTCTTCACAATCCCAAGGAAGCCATCTCCTTCCTTATCACCCTACTGCAGACCAAGAACTTGAAGCAGAAAGAGGCAACCAGCTTTTCCGAGTCCAAGAGAAATGAGGGTCATCCCCCAGCACCTTGCCAACATGAACAGTAGAGAACAGTCCCCAACCTCAGGCTAGCTGATAGGGGGTCTCAGGCTAGCATGTCAAGCTGATGGAGGGGCGAGCTATCATTGTGTTATCTTAGAAAGTGGGAAATCAGCTTGGCATAAATGGCTTTAGATTTTGATTGACCAGGATTTAAATCTGGATCTACCACTCACTGGACACATGATTTTTAATCCAATTCTTGACCTACCTGGCTTCAGCGTCTACCTTTCTAAAAAATATACTGGTGATTCTTTCTCTGTCCAATCCTCAGCAGGGTTTGCTACAGTTCTCAAAACCCAGGTGAAAGATCACTAGTCCATGAGGTGATGGGGAAGCATGGGGCAGGTCTGCATGGAAACTTAAAGAGTTCAGGGATGGCTGGCCACATTTCCATCCTGTTGCCCTCTCATGCTGGTGCATTTGCAGACAATGCCCATTCCAAAAATGCCAACGGCCATAGTACGGGTAGTGAGAGGAAATACAGTTCAGAAACCTTCGGTTCTCAATGGAAAGTTCCAAAGGGAAATGATAACCATGCTGCTTGAAGGCTTCAGAAGTGAGAGTCATCTGCTCTCATGGCATTGCTCATTCTGCTCGTCTCTGTCTACTTTGCATAATTTGAGATCACGGGACAGAACTGATATCACACGCGCACGCACACACACACAGATTCCATAAGGGATGTGATTTATGCAGTATTTAGGTCACAAATTCCACCAACGCTTCCTTTTCCTTCTTGCTGTTCAACTAGACAACTGTTTGCCCTGTCTTCCTTTCTTCCTTTCTTCAGGAGTGGGGATCTGGGCCTACAGCCTTCAGCAAGGTTTTGAAGCAACATTCTTGAGACAAAGAGCTCATGTGTGAGCTGTATGCAGCTCAGTGGCCCTTGTAGGCAACCCAGAAGCACAGCCTATCAGCTCTCCATGGCCAGCGGGTGACTCATCAGGAAGAGAACCACCTTTTACTTGTGTGATTCTAAGACTATCTTTAAAACATCAACGCGTCATCCTAAAAAGGACATTGCAATTTCCTGCCTCCCGAGGCTCGGCAAGGGAAGAAAAGGTTGCTTTTATTCTCTCCCAAGGTCACGGAGTCACATTTTAGAATTCCAGGACAATGTTCTTCTTTAGAAAAAAAATTCTTTTAGAGCTTCACACATGAATATAGTGAGTTTTTCGTCATGTTCACCCCGGATAACCCAATCCCATCCTTTTCTTTTTCCCATCCAAAACCTTCTCCCGCCCAATCAGTCTACTTCCTAATTCCATGCTTTTTTGTATGTGTAGCCCACTGAGTTTCATCTGACTTACCTTTGATGCTACATGCCTGAGTCCTTGCTGGGCATGGATAGTTTATCAATGGGTATACCACTGAGGAAAGTAGCTCCACCTCCTCCACCCCATGTAGCACAAACCCTCTGGAGTCTTTCAGGGAGGTGTGCAGTCTCTTGAGATCTTTCTCCTTCCATGGTGAAATACTGATACGCCAAATCTTATGCAGACCTCAGTGAACAGAGAGATCACTGCAGTGAGTTCACAGATACAATGCCTCTAGGCTATCTAGAAGATACCAAGGGGGGAATGTTCTTTATTCTTTCTAAATAGACTTTGATCCCTTCATCTATTGTAAGTTACAAGTTGGGCATCATGGTTTAAATGCAACGTGTTGTCCAGGCTCCTGTGTTTGAATCCTTAGCCAATGTTAATTTTTAGGTAGCCAGAAGCATCTTTAGGAGGATGGAACCTTGCTGTAGGAAGGTATGTCACAATAGGGGATGGAGTCTTGAGGGTTGGTAGCCCTTTGTTCTCCCCCCCTCCATGATGACTGTGACAAGAGCCATCTCTAGCTTCTGCTGCCTGTCCACCATGTCTTTTCTGCCATCATGGTCTATATTTCCCCTCTGGAACCATAAGCCAAATAAATCTCCCTTTCTCCCTTCACTTGTCTATGAACATTGTCTCATGGCAACAGAGAAGGGAAAATACAACACTTGATCTATTGTTTATTCCCTGTGTGCTATCATTAGCATATTAATTATAGCTATGATTCTGCAATTAGAGTTGAAATCAAGCCTCCAAGGGTAGAGACCTCTGTTCTGTTTGGTTACGTAACTCGAGTCTAGAACACTGCCTGACACACAGTAGATGTTGGGTTGCTGTAATTGGATATGGGCCATTTCAAGTCTAAAACTCTATTGTTCACAACTGGCAGTGACACTTCTCGGGTTAAGTCATTGCCTTCACCTCCTCACAGAGCTATTCCAAGGACCAAGTGTTCATAGATGTTCTTACATAATACAATAACATAAAGAACAAAAATGCCGCCGAACTATTGCATGTTATTGCCAAACCCATCTAGCTGCACACAAGACTTGACTTATTCACTAAAAACCACCTTTTCTCAACAAATATCTTAGCACTCAAATGTGGAAATGAAGGATACATTGATAATGAATTTTTGCTGCTGTCTCTGTTAATGGGCTAGATCACTGTGTATCATAAGATATCCTGGCTGCAACTGATGCAGCTGGCAAAGTGCCCTAAAGTCATCAAAAAGTTATTTAGACTCTGGAACGTCTCACTGGTAATCACATGATCTATGCAGTAGCATTATAGCTCACACCTACCATCGCTACTGGACTGCATTTACTCATACAATTTCCAGTCAATATTTTGTCATCCCAAGGAGAAGAAGGACATTAGGATATCCTTGAGCCCTAGTGGCAACAGGCAGGATTGGAGCATAGTGTCTGAACTGCTCAGGCAGGGCATGACATTTCCCCAGGAGAAGAATGAGCAATTCAGATGAAACACAGTGGACCCCACAAGGGAAAAGACTTGAAAATACGAAGGAGTCTGGCAGGGGAACTAAAGGGTTGCAAGGGGGAAAAGGATGGGGGGGGGAGGGGGGATGAAATTGGGATTAACAAGTAAAAAATATCATAAATGCATTAAATGCATGTATGCAACACTAAAAAATAAAATATACACATTAAAAAGTTTGAAGGCTTCACTCATAAGCAATGAGGAGGTAGAAATGCTTTTTTGGAGATCCATTACATATGCTGAACACATATGCAATGAATACATACAGGTGCTATACGTATGAATACAAGAGATACTGAATTATCAACTTAGACTCAATAAGTAGATACAATTTTTCAAATAATAATTTGAATAAATTCAAAATAATTTCGAAAGAAAAAAGTGTAGTTTTCCCTTGCTCCCGATCACTTATGTATGTTTAAGTTTCTTGCATGAAATGAAATAGAGTATTTGCATATAACCTACACACATCTTTCACGTACTTTAAAAATCTCTAAATTACTTGTTAGGCTTAGTATGTACAAATGTTATGTGAATAGTAGTCATGTTGTATTGTTTACAAAATAATGACAAGGAAAAAAATATGCACATGTGTAATCTAAGGCAGGTTTTCAGAATAAAAAGTAATAAAATGGGGTTGTCAATGTAAATTCTAATCTGGGCTGACTAATGTCCCTACAAGAAGAAACTTGGGCACAAAAGGAAAGTTTAGTGATGCATGAAGGGGAAGGATCATGTGGAGAGGTGTGAGCAGGAAATGCCTGTAATCCAACACAGATTGGAGGAAAAAAACCAAATCTGCCTTCACCTGGACATCAGATTTCTAGTGTCTTAACTGATAGGAAAATATATTTTCGCTGCTCAATTCCTTGAGCAAATGGCAATTTCAGCCCATGAGCTCCTGGCTTTGCATAAAATCAGACAGGTTCATGATGAATGCCATACAAAACAGCTGAAAATATATAAATGGCCAAAAGGCTTGGCAAGGAAGCATTGGGCTTCACGGTCACCATGAACTTCTGACCGAACTTTCACAGGGAGATTTGTGACCAATGACATTCAATGCACTGACTGTTCCAGCCATTCTTCTGTTACTGATATGACTATAGAGGCAAACAATTTAGGGGAACAAGAGCTCATTGTTGGCTTACAGTTCCAGCTACAGTGCATCAGTGTGTCAGGAGAGCCCATGCCAGTATCAGGAACCAGGGGAATTGTCCACACCACACTCTCACAAAGAACAGAGGGTACTTTTTTGCTTGCCAGTCTGTGAAGGCACTGAACCAGCTATCTCTGTCTTACTCACCTGACCAGACAGGGTCTTCCCACATCAATTAGATGATCTCTCCACAGGCTTGCTGAGGGCTTGTGTTAACCTCCAATTCTTCACACATACACACAAAGACTTAGTCTTCCATTGTCAAGTTGGCATGTGTCACTACCACACTATTGTAATATTTGAGGAAGGAAGGAAGGAAGGAAGGAAGGAAGGAAGAAAGGGAGGGAGGGAAGGAGGGAGGGAGGGAGGGAGGGAGGGAGAAGGGAGGGAGGGAGGAAGGAAGGAAGGAAGGAAGGGAGGAGGGAGGGAGGGAGGGAGGAGGGAGGAGGGAGGGAGGGAGGGAGGGAGGGAGGGAAGGAATGGAAGAGAAGGAATGGAAGAGAAGGAAGGAAAGGAAGAAAGGAGGCTATATAGGTAGCCTAGAGCATGCCAAAAAATTACAATCACATATAACTCAACAAATCAGCATTTATTAAGCACTTAATTTCATCCATGTTGGACCTCCTTCAATGACTAGTTGTGGACTTTGTGGCAGACGCAAATCAGATGGATCTTGTTGCTTTCCAACCTCCTGCATGTACCTTTCCTAACGTATCGCCATTTCCCCACCTCTCCCGTCCTCTTTCATGAGAGCCTTGTTTTCAGCCAGACTGCCCTTGTTAGAAAGAAACCCGCAAGACAATTATAATTAGGGGAGTTTATCTTCCTGGGCAGAGTTTTGAAATATGGAATCATATGTTTCAATTATGATATCAGAAACAACATTCACAGCACTAGAGAAATCACTCTATGACAAGATGTTATCAGCATACGACCATAGGACACAAACAGATGAATTCTGAGCAACAGTAATCTCAGAGATAATTTCAACTCGAGAACCAATCCTCTGTTTCTTATTACTACCTGGTCCATTTATTCAAGTCAAATAAATAAATAAAACAGAATAAAACAAGGATTGTTGGTTGGGAAGCTTGGCCTCAGACATTGAGCATTTTGCCATCCAGGGTATGTCTGGACAATTTCTCTTTGTCTTAACTGTGGGATAATCTGGCATTAGCTTTTACTGAATTCAGGTCAATGGTATGATCCCTCAGTGCACAAGACCATTCCCAAGCACAAAGAATGTTCAAAGCAAAGATGGCGATGAGGGGAGGAAGTTGAAAACTCAGCTACCCAGGAATTGTATTTTCCTCATTACACCCTTTGATCTTCACAACCTCTTCCCATCAAATATCCTCATTCAAAGTAAAGCGATCGACTCCTTTGAAATTACTATCAGCGTCTATGAGGCCAGAGAATGGTAGGTAATCAAAAGTACAGTTAAAAGTATGTCACAACAGCTCCTGGCAAACTAAGTTTCTGAGAAATGGTCAATTCCTTTGATCAAAACAAAACGCTCGTGCTTTTGAAAGTGACTGCGGAGGTTTGGGTGGAAAATTACCAGCGACTATGTGGGGGGGAAAATGAAAACTTCGCTTAACTTCCTTCCACGTTCTGGGCAAACTTGTAATAGAAATTGTCATTTCATCTAACGTTCCCCAAGATAGGCCAAAGAAATATGAGTCCAACACTTTCCTTATGGATTTATAACTTGAACTCTTCTGGGCAAAAAAGGACTTGTACAAATGTCATTAGTGCTTTCTGACCGTGAGAAACTCCTTAGGAACCCCAGGGCGGATTGTTTATAGATGCTCTTTGAACAAAAGCCCTTCTTGTCAATTCTAGGGAAGGAACTGACACAAAGGTTGAATTGTTTCCATTTCGAGAGCAGTCGCCCCTACCCTCAACATTCTGGTAAAAGGCTAACAAGGAGAATTCATTGGATATTGCATTCTTCCCCCTGGAACCATCAGGAAGACTAATCAGCAATCACAGGATCACTGCTTGCTGGAGTAAAAGCTCTGAAGACCATAAACATACTGAACCACCAGGTGAAGAGCTGGCAACAGCAGGGCCACAGGGCGTAGCCCAGGAGACAGACAGAGACTTAGAAATCATCAAAGGGGCAACGGATCTCAAGACAAATTCAAGGGTGGAGAAACACTACACAGCTAACTTAGGGGTCAAATTGGGGTTGTATTAGGTAGCGCTGTTAGCAGAGGACATTGCGTTCTCCACTTTTTCTGTTGGAATCGGCCCTTCTTCTGACCACATCAGTCTGGCCTCCGCTTCATCCTTACTTGGTCATGACCCCTGGAATCTCGCTAGTTCTCCTAGCCGCACTTTGGTGTCTTCTGCCGCACTGTGGCCTCGTGAGCTTTGCAAACAGGACGACCTGAGTCTGGGCGTGGGTCCCAGAGTATCGGATATCAAAAGTTGAACATGGCGGGCCATGCACGCTTGCAAGTCAAGTACTGAGAAAGCAGGGATGGGAGTGCGAATCCGGCTTGTTGGTTATAGCCCAGGCTACACAGGCTCCTCCAAGTTCAGTGAGAAACCTTGTGCCAAGAGACAGAGGAAGTGAAAGAGAGAGCAAGTTCCCCCCCACATCCACCTCTGGCCTCATGCATGCGTCCATGCAGACACCCCCGTTTACCATGCACCCACAAACAACAACGGGGCCTGCCCCTCTCGTCCTTCGAGCGTGGAACTTGGTTTCTTCTACTCCAACCTCACTTACCTGAGGCTGACCTGCTCTCTGGGGTGGGCATTGAGGGACATGAGGACACCTGCGTGTCCTCCACAGTGAAATGAAGGGAATGTCCTCTGCTGGGGACACACAGGCCTGCCTGTTGTCATGGCTACAGAACAGGCACATGGCAAGTGGACCCGCTTGGGTGCAAATTGCACATTTACTCTCTCTCCCTCCCCTATTTTTGAGTTCCAGGTAACAGATACTTGAAGGCACTTACTTGAAAGGACTTGACTTTTGGAAAGAGACGTGATTATGGGGATCAAAACGGCCTCTTAGCTGGGGGCTGCGCAGAGACAGGTCAAATGGATGCCTATTTTCAGTTTGCAAAATTTCTGGTCCAAAGAAAATGCTAAGTTCCCACCATCGGTGACATCCTCTATGTCTACAATGTTGATATGGAAACTGTCAAGATGGTTTACAGAAAACACACACACCACACACACACACACACACACATATTCTTGTAGAAGCAGCTTGAAATGTATTCTCATCCTCATGTGACAGGTTTCATGGTCAAAGCACACGAGGTTTTAAAGGTACAGACGTCGGGAAGATGGAGCAGACAGCAAAAGGCTTGCTTTGTTAGCATGAATTCCTGACTTTGGTCCCCAGAACCCACTTTTTGTACTTATTTATTTATTAAGTATGGAACATGCCATGAATTTGCATGCCATCCTAGCACAGGGCCATGCTAATCTTCTCTGTGTCCTTCCAATTTTAGTATATGGGCTCCTGGAGCGGGCATGCCAAAACACACCTTGAAAGGATAAATCAGGGCCGGAGAGAGATGGCTCACGGGTTAAGAGTCTGCCTCACAAGCAGAAGGTCCTGAGTTCAGATACCAGGTCCCATGTGAAAATGTCAGGTGGTGGTTTGAACTTCCCGCTATGGTGGGCAGAACCTAGGAGATCTCAGAGTGAAGCAAAAGGAGGTAGAAACAATCCAGGCTGATTCCTGAAGTCACCCTTGGCTTCTCCACAGGAACACATAATGACTGCTCACACACACACACACACACACACATACACACACACACACACAATAAATAAACAAACAAATAAGTAAAGTTTGTTTTTTTTTGTTTTAAAAAAAGTATACTAGGCCTGGTGCCTGTTGTCAATCCCAAAGCTGGGAAGGCAGAGAATGTGTCCCTTGGGATCACACTGGGGCCCAGTGGCTACTTGGCAAATTCCAGGACAGGGAGAGACTCTGTCTAAGAGAAAAGGTGACCAACATCTGAAAAAAGACAACCGAGCTTGTACTCTAGCCTCCATACACACATTTGCACAAGTACGTCCCCACACATAGGATCACTCATGCAAACACTCACATGCAAACATTCATGCAAACAGATGCATGCACAAAAGACAGAGAGAAGAAAGAGAGAAACAGAGAGTTAAATTCTAAATCAACCTTTTCAAACCACTGAAAGGATTAGAAATAAGACAGTCTATGTGAACAAGGAAAGCCAAATGGTTCTAAAGGGTCTCCGATTCCCTTCACATGGGTGCTACGGTATCTGTGTCCAAACTCAGGTCTTTGCCCAGAGTTCTGACCATGAGGCCACAATGTTCTAGAAGACACTGCAAGTGTGACCAGAATGCTAGTCCTGATTATTCTCAGGATAATGTGCAGGTTGGGCAAGGCATGTGTCGCCTTTGAGTCTCCCAAGAACATATTTGGAGATGCTAAGTCATGAGGCTCATAGTTTTTGTAGGAAAAGCAGCAACTTGTCAGTCTCCATAAGTGACACAGTAAGTGTATTACCGTGGCAACTGGCATTGCGTGGAAATATTGGCTCAGTTCCCAGGCACCTTAGATGTGTGGCATTCACACCCTGTGCTATCTCCAGAATGGCTAAACAGGAGTGGAGGACAGTGATCCACAGGGCAGTGGTACTCAAGGGATTTCTGGAAGGTGCACCGGTATCCTTGTTTTCATAGGAAAGCTAAATTAAACAGCATGTCCCCCTAAAGTTTTTCATGTAGCATTTTATGCAAGACTGAAAACATACTTGTTCTAGATTTTAAAAAAGTGATTAAATGTCTACTCACTACTCAATGTATGTGAGTGTGCAACTGTACACACACACACACACACACAAGCATGATTTTATAAGACAAAGAATGGTTTAAGAAAGTACAGCATGCCGCCTATCACCTCTTAACACTGTAGTCACAACTGTGGGTTTTCGTCAACAGAATCTTGCAGAAAAGGACCCACACATACACGCAGAACTGTTAATATGTAAATAAAAGATCTCAGTTATGAACACAACTTTATTTAATGTGCAGATTCTTTTCTCTGAAAGGCTCAGGCATTGAGTTCTATCTCTCTCTCTCTCTCTCTCTCTCTCTCTCTCTCTCTGTGTGTGTGTGTACAAGCAGGCACTAGAGTGTTTGCGCTTAAGAAGGCCCAAGGGTGACAACCGAAATCATCCTGCATTGCTCTACTTTATTATCGCTTCCTAGGCCCTGCTTTTCAGGGCCAGAATTACAGGCTACCACCTTACCTGCCAGGCATTTTTGCTTGGGATAAGGGGATCCAAACTCAAGTCCTTTTGTTTGCAAGGCAAAGTCTTTAACCCCTGCGCCATCTCCCCGCCCAATACCCACTCCTAAGGCTCCAGGCTACTGAGAAAGGACTGCAACTTCCAAATCCTCCTTTTGCCCTTGAACCTCTAGAGCAAGACAGGTATTTGGGCTCTTTTCTTTCCCAAGGCTCTAAAACTGGAGAGTCCTGAAATTATATGGAGACCAAGAGAGGCGGAGCCTAACACAATATGCCATATGCAAAACCTGAGGCCCGCAGGATGTAAGCAATGAGTTCACTCTCCCCATCAAGAGACCGGCCCATTCCAAGGTCAGAGAAGCCCCTATGCCCAGACCCAAAGGAATTGATGCTGTGTTTTAAGTTCAGGGTTGAAAGACCACATCCAATGAGCCTTGGGCTGGCCCTGGGGTTTTAGGCACTTAGATTCCCTCTACTTCTAAATGTAATGGAGTCAATGCAATCCAAAGGCTTCTTTTTGGTTCAAAAAGCAATGTCCCAAACATACTATCACTCTCAAACTATGGCCTCAGGCTGGCTGGAGGGCATTCTGATTTTAAAAAGAAAAGGTCTTCTAGCTAGCAAAAAATGGAACTCATGAGCTCTCAAGACTTTTTGGGAGGGACTGGGCAATTAAAAATTTTTCCTGTTCTTAAACCACATCAGTTTTAATTGGTTATGGTTCTTTCTGTTTTGCTTCAAAGAAGTATGACCTTAATACACTAAGCTTAGACAACATGGTAGCTTCCTAAGTTAACAGAATAAAGCACACATACTTGTTAAAGGTTACAGAAAACAAGAAAATACAGAAATTACATAAATATGCCTGCAGAGACCAACCAATCCTGTTGAGATGGTAAAACTATTAACAAGTACAATGGAAGGTCATGTCTTCCCTACTTATGTGAAGCAACAACACAGACTGGAACTTGTGAATGACCACTTTGGCAATGCCACTATGAAAGCCCAGATTCCAGTTTCTCATAGGCCTTTTTCTAAGGCTCACTGGTATTCCTTTACTTGTAGAGAGTGGACTAACTGGATACTGAGACCATGCTCTTGCTAGGTAGGAAAACTTAAGTTTGATAAATACCATGTATTTATCAACCATAAATACCATAAATACTATGCAGAGAAATAGCAAAAGACCATATGGAATCACAGACAGAAGACAGATGCTTACAATGCACCTGACTTTACTGTCCCTCACCCATCATTCAGTGATATTTGATTACACAACTTCTCGATTTCTTAGCCCTGAGGTTTGTCATCCACAAATCTATGATGCTGATGACAAAAGGAGCTTATTTAAGAGGATTAAAAGATGCAATGTGTGATTATCTATGTAAGGTGTGAACAAACCAGTGATTGTACTTCCCCTTACTCTGATATATGGACATTTATCTTCTCCTTTCTGCATGGTTCTTCTAAGGATGCTTGATATGACTATTGAAATAAAATTCAGTGGTGGAATAGGGATGGTATACACTGAGGAAATGCAGCAACGTAATTTTTCATGTATATGTATATGGGGTGTATACATATACACCTCTGAGTGTGTGTGTGTGTTTGCATGTGGGTGGGCACACCTGTGTGGAAAGGTGTATGTACGCTAGCACACTTGAGTGTATGTGTGCTTGTGGAGGCCCGTGGGTGATATCAGGAATCATCCTAGGTTGCTCTTTCACCTTATTTTTGGGATCCTGGGGTCTCTATTTAAACCCTGACAATTTCATCAGGGCTAATATGGCTAGCCAACTTGCTTTGGGAGTTCCCAGGCCTCTGTCTTCCAGGGCTAGAATGATAGGCAAGACATCACACGTGTCCAAGATTTCTGTGAAGGAGCTGGGGATCTACGCCCAGCTCCCTTTGCTTGCAAGGACAAAGGCTTTAACCACCGAGCCATATCTCCAGTCTACCAACATAAACGCAAGTGCGTGTTCATGCACGCACGCATTCATGTAGAGGAATGCACATAGATGGTGCACAGAAGCCAGGGGTCCACTCCCTTTGGTGTTGTTACCCAGATGTCTGCCACCTGCGTTTTCTGAGGGTCTATCCCAGGCATGGAAGTTGTGAAGTAGGTTAGGCTGGCTGGACAACAAGCCCCAGGGACCAGCCTTTCTCTGCCTCCCCAGCACTGAGATTACAACACACACCAACAGGCATTTTTCTCCCGTGGGTTTTGGGGGTTTGGACTCAATATTTATGCTGCAAAGGCAACTAATTGACTAAGTGGGCTATCTTGTTAGCAACCACATTGATAGCTTCTTGATACCTCAGTTTTCCTATCTGTGAAATTAAGTGAAAAATGCTACCTACTTCATTAAGTTGTCAAAAATCACGAGAGAAGGCAATGGCGTGCTTGCAAAGAACACTTCCCTTGGAGTTATAGATTTTGAGTCTACACTGACACCTTGAACTTTTCTGTAATGCTTTATTACATGTTATAGGGAAAAAATAAGTAAGGTTTGGGAGTTAAGAGTCTGAGGAGAAAAGTAATATTGGTTTACTGATATCTAAAATGGCAGAACAAAATTTACTGGAAGTATATAATACTTGAGTGAGTTCAACAAAATAGGTTTCCATAGACTATTATTATCTATGGATTTGTTATGGTGCAATTATTTGAGAAATATCAATAACTTAGCTCCAGTTCACCTAACAGCTGGATTAGAAAGGGTTGCTCTGAGAAAAAGATGCGGTATTGAGTTTGCACTTTGAAAGGTGCATGGAGACCTAGTACTACCAATTTGATTTTTGATTTTGCTTTCCTCAATTTCCTCTCTGGCTCTTGTTTTGAATCGAGACCCTGGAATTTACCCAATTCTGTTGCATTTATGTAAACCCAAGGCACTAGTGTGGGTTCCTATAGATCACACCTATCAAACAGCCAGGACCAATGGAGAGGCAGTCTGAGCTTCTAAGTCACGCTGTTCATAAAAGTTCCAACTGATTTCACTACAGCAGGATGTCAGAACTTGGAGTCATCCTCACACTCTTCCCTGACTCACACACCCTCATATCTAGTATGTGGACTCCACTTTGGAAATCACTTGCCAACCACACTCTTTCTGGCCACCTCCCTTACTTCTCAGTTAGCCAGAGTACCTACCAATCCCTTGCTGGGTCTCTGAAATACCAACTGAAACATTCTTTATGCTTCCACTTTTGTTGCTTGATAATTGCGTTAAGAGTGATCTTTATTTACCTGTTTTTCTTTTGAAATGTTTATGTGGAGGTGTATATGCTTGTGCACACAAGTTTGCACATGTGTGTGGGCCTCTGGATGTGCTAAGGTATGTGAGCACTGTGTGTGTGTGTGTGTGTGTGTGTGTGTGTGTGTGTATGTGTGTGTATGTGTGTGTGTTTGTGTGTGCCTGTGAAGGTCTGAGGATGACATCAGGAATCATCCTTGCCTACTTATCCACCTTATTTTTTGAGGTCAGGTATCTGATTAAACCCAGAGCTCGCATATAGCACTCATCTTACCAGCTGGCTTGCTCTGGGGATGCCCCGGCGCTGCCTTCCGGTCCTAGGATGACAGGAGGGATGTTGTGCCCACAAGACATTTTGTTCACATAGGATCTGGAGATGCAAATTTCAGTCCTTTTGCTTAAATGGCAAGCGCTTTATGCTGAACTATTTCCCCAGCCCAGGTATGATTTTAAAAAAACAAAAATGGAAGTGAGATCACACCACATCTTTATTTAAAACACTGCTGGATTAAAATAAAACACCTAAGTGAACCCCGAATCTTCACGCTTGGGCATCGGTTTCATTTCACGTCTCCCTCACAGCTCCACTTAAGTGGGTGTCTCTATGCTCTATCAGGTATGGCTGTCACCCTGTTGCCCCCTTGGGCTCTTTGTCCTGGCTTTATCTACACTATGGAGATATTATTCCACTTCCTCCCATCTCCGCTTCATAGTCCTCTTGTGGGGAAGTGCTTCATGCCCTCTCTTCCCATCACTCTTTGTCCTCCATTCTTCATTTTACACCAGGACACACAGTTCCACCTTAGCTACGACATTTTCACCTCCTCCTTCCTCATTTTCCCCAAGAGAATGCATGAGCCAGGAGGACGGGAAATTCCATCTTTGTCCGTAGTTTTATTTCTTTGTGTTCTACCACCCCCGACACCGCATAACCCCCGTCTTCTCTCTTGATCACAACTGAGAACGCAGACTCGGTAGCCTCAATTCCTACCAATCTATCTCAAAGCAAATGTCATGTCTTACTTCATGTTTTGAGGCAAGACGTCATGTGACCCAAGTTAACCTCAGACTCACTAGCTAGCCAAAGTTGGATTTGAGTTCCTGACCAGCCTGCCTTCATCTCCTAAATCCAAGAATATTGTATGGAATTTTTCCTTTCAGCATAGCATGATATCACCTAGGGCTTTGCCCTTTATCTAATGTTAAGGGAAAGTGTTGGGTAGTAATTTGACATGTCTTGTCCTGGAGGAAGACTGATGAACCTCAGGAATTCCCTGAAATTAACAAGATTTGGAGGTTAAGGACTCCTTAGGATCAAGAGAGCAGTAGAACCTGTTGGTAGGGGGCTTCATGAATAGACCAGCCAGTAGGGGCCCACTAGTAGGGGGCTTCTTGGCTAGACCAGTCAGTAGTCTAGAGGGGATTCTGAGCAGCCCGGCAGTCTGGCGGACATTCACCAGAGGAGCAAGTTGAAAGTCATGGAGAGAAAGAACTCCAGGGCTGTGGCTTTGAGTCTCACACAGGCTGGAGTGGGTTTTCTGGTGATGTCGCTGCGTCTGACGTGTCTTGGCTTCTCTAATTAACCCTCATCCACACTCCTGTAAGAAACTCCTGCAAACCCTTTGGTTTGCTGAGTTGGACTTCGGTGTGGTTGTCACTTGGCTCTGTTGTCAGATCCCTATCTGGTATGTTCTGGTGAATCATCTGTGACATTTCCCCAGGAAAAGAAGCATATGGGCTTTCAGGCACACACTGGCACCCACTCTGCTGGAGGTTACATTACCAGCTAATGGACTGGGATCAGTCACCAGCCAGTGCTGAAGGCAACCGCGTGTGATTGGAGGGATCCGGTGGGAAGGTCGCACAGTGAAAACATTCACACAGGCGCTCCAGTTAGCAATGCTGCGCTCTAGAATGTGCTTCCTTCCTCCAGACATCTCTGAAAGAGCCTCTCATTCCTCCCTGGGAACAGCCTTCTGGTGCGTAAAGTCAAGAACCAGGAGCAGAGCAGAGACTGCCCTGTCCAACCCACAATTTCTCACGGTCTCCATGGGGAGCTTTGTCCGGCAGAACTGACACCCTCTCCCATGATCACTGTAACCACAGCTGAGAAGGTGGTCAGGCTTCTGAGGCAGAGAAGAAGAGAAAGAAGGATATATTGGAAAGGAGGAGCGGAGTATAACCTGAGGAGGTAGAGCAGGAGGAGGAGAAGGAGAGAAACAGAAAGAGAGACAGGGAGTGGAGGGTGAGAAGAAGAAGAAGAAGAAGAAGAAGAAGAAGAAGAGAGAGAGAAGAGAGAGAGGAGAGAGAGGAGAGAGAGAGGAGGAAGAGGAGGAGGAAGAGGAGGAGGAGGAGGAGGAGGAGGAAGGATACAGAAAGAAGAAAATGGAAAGAGAAAAGTAGAGAGAGGAAAGAGCAAGAAAGAGAAAAGGAGAGAGAAAAAGAAGAAGCGGGAAAGAGAGAGAACTTCTCAGGAGTGACAGCGGCGAGGAGTCCTTTTTACTAGTGGAGATAAGAGTTTTCCACACTGATTCTTCCCGGACTTGAAATCCTCCTTGGAAGTAAATCAGAGAACTAAACAGGTGTGATGCCTTTTTACTGTTGATCCCTAGGGTGACCCTTAGCCTCCTGCAGCCATACTGTTAAAGCACATTACCTCGGGGGGACAGAAAGTCAGCAAATCGCTGACTGCATTTATTATTTTATTCATTCTTTAGGCACCATCTATTTATTGAATTCTTGCTGTAGGCAGGCACTCCGCTAGGTGCTGGGGTGTCGTTAGGAATCAATTAGACATGGTGCCTTCCCTAAAGGAATTGGGAAAGTAACAGGAGACAGAGCAGATGGCTGCGGAGCGCTAGGTGTGCAACCCGCGAGGAAATGGGAAGCCAGGAGAGTGAAAAATGCATGCGGCTGATGCCACCCGGGGCCTCGTCCAGAACACTGAACAATATCTAGAAATGGAAGGAAAGGGAAAAGCGAGTGCGCACGAGGAAAAGGACGACAGAGGAGGGATGAAGGTGGGAGGAATAGTGGGACGGTCAACAAACCAATAATGTCAAGAGTCTGGGGGCTGAGGGGAGAGTCACCTCAGGCAGGGTATGTAGGCTTTAATTAGATATTGGTCACTGTGAATGAATGTGTGTGTGCATGTGCGTGTGCCTGTGTGCATATGCAAGTCTGTGCAACACATGCATGTGTGCATGCAGGTATGCTCACTGGTGCACGCATGAATGGAGGCAAGTGGTCAATATCAAATGTCTTTCTCAATCTCTGGGGCAGATAGCAACAGTTGTCAACTGGAAAACTGAAGGCTGAGCGTTTGGGTGCATCTGTGCAAAGTTATTTAGTTAAAACCAAGCCTGAGCTGACCTATGGGAGCATATTTAATTCATATGGGAAGATCTATCCTGTGGCGGGGTGGGCTCATTCCCTGGGCAGGTGGATAAGATGGAGAGAGAAGGTCCTGTATTCTAGAGAACTGGCAAGTGAGAGAGTATGTTCTCTTTCAGTTTCTGTGTGCGTATGGTGTAGCCAGTTGATGTCGGTAGGAACTCTCCAGTCTTGCTGTTGAACTGTAACCAAGTATCATGAAAATAGACCCGTGCTTCCTTACATTGTTTGGGTCCCGCAATCACATCAGCCACACTCTGCTTCTTATGGTTTCCAGACAAGGTCTGTCCATGAACCTGCAGCTCTTGCTTCTGCTAGATTGACTGCCAGTGAGATGCCTAGCTCCTCCATCTCCTTATCCCCAATACTAGAGTTACAGGTAGGGGTCACTGTACGGGGCTTTCACATGGGACCCAGGGACCTGAACTAGGGTCATTATGCTTGCATGGCAAACACGTTCCCCACTGACCCAAAATGCTGGTCTTGACCTGAAAAAAACAAAAACAAAAACAAAAACAAACAGTCTCTGAAAGATGTCAAGTAGGAAGTGTAGGTGATCTGACTTACATTTTCACGAGCCAGCTGGCTCTGCTCGCTGGGTGAGAAGGGATCGGAGAAGGCCTGAGCAGCCCGCCGCAGCTCCTGTGGCACGGACATGTCACTTACATTAGGGGCAGGGACAGGAACCAGGTCGGGCGCGTCTATGGAGCAGCCGGCAGTGGCAGAAAGCTTTCAAGAAGTCTGAAGGCGCAAGGCAGCTGCGCTGCTTTTGCATCTCATTTCTGAAATTAGTTTTTATTTTCATGGCTGCAATGCAAATTTGGCCCCCAATTTACATCCACCACCGCCATCCCCAACCACATCACTTTGGTATACACTTGCCGTAATTTGCATCCCGTTTCTCCAAAACCCCATTCGGCTTGCTTGGAAATGAAACATAGCCGGTGTCCTCTGATCGGCTTGGCACATCCTAAGTCAGCCCCTCCTGGAGTCCTTAGCTAACCCTCCAAGGGGCTGACAGAGCCAGAGGCTGAAGAGGAGGAAAAAGTACAAATATTTCTTCATCCATTTGTGGGTGCTAGCTCCCGGCGGGGCTGGCATTGCAGCTGAGAAAGCAGTATATACATGCATGGTGACTTTTCTCACGGTAAAGTCCTGCTGCAAATTTATTTTCTCTTCATAAAATGTTACAGATAGTGGTGTGGAGAGAGAGCTCAGTGGGTAGAGCTTCTGCTGAGAAAACCTGTTGACTCCACTTTGAATGGCCCAGATCCATGGGAAAGCTAGACGCAAGGGTGTGTCTTTAATTCTAGTATTCTGATGGAAAACAGATAACAGAGGCGGAGAAACCCTAGAGTGGGGGTCACCCAACCTGGCTTGCACAGCAGACCTGGTCTCAAAATAAACAAACAAGCAAACAAACAAACAAAAGTGCTGTAAAGGCAAAGAGTGATAGTGTAATGTTGTCCTCTGACCTCCATGTGTATTCTGTACACATTGCAGCATGTAGACACTAGGACTCACACCAGCGTACTCACATAGATCCACACCTACCCATAACACATACATACACCTACATACTTGCATACATATATACACACATGAGCATGGGTTAACAAAGACAGTTAAAAAATGCTATGAAGGAAAACAAGTTTCCCAACTTTCTACTGTAAAAACCATCTTGAAAATTCAAAGCATTTCATCCTACTCATGTTTGACTAAAACTAACCCCGCTTAGAATTTTTCTAAAGACCGGCACTTTGTGAGACAGGTTGTAACAACCCTCATTCACCTAACAGCATAGATATCTATGAAATGATAGGCAAAAAGAAAAAAAAAGATTAAAAGTAGATAGGAACTAAATGAACTGTATTAAAAATCAGTGATCAAGAAATGTGACTGCAGGTATCATCACTAGTTCATTCATACATTGTTCTAGGTGTTCCTGGATACTTCATTTTCTGAATGGCCCTGACATGATTGATCTACATTGGTGGAAATTTAGTGTTCCATCAGGTTTCTTAAGCAATCATGCCATGGGGCAAATCAAAATTTGCAGGGCACTTGTGAAGCTCTGTGTTCAGAGCAAGAAATTATACCAGGGGTACATAGAAAGAGAAATGCAGTTTATTGAGAGAAAGAGAGAGGGAGAGAAAGAGAGATGCAAGAGTGGACTCAGTAAGTGGATGTCCATTGGACGAGGATGAATGAATGAACTGACAACTCAGCAGAGAATAACCACACTTCAGCAGAGCCTAGAGAGAAATTCATAGCCTTAAGTGCATTTATTACTAAAAGAACAAATACAAAATGATTACTGATATGGTCATCTATTTCAAAAAGTAAGGAAAAGAGCAAAAAGTTATACCTGGAAAAAACAAAAGAATGAAATATCATGAGAAAATTAAATAAATATAAATAGATAAATAAACAAAAGAAGCCTACAAGTTGTCATCTGCCTTTTTTTAGTTTTACACTGAATTTATAAACCACTTACCAAAAGCTAATCAAGAAAAGAGAGGGAAGGGAGACATCAATTGGCAGTATAAGCAAAAGAAGGAAGAAAGGGAGGGAGGAAGTGAGGGAGGGAGGGCGGGAGGAAATGCAGACCCTACAAGCTTCACAAAAGTTATATGGATACTGTGGCAGTGTTGTATCAGTAAGTCAGAATATTAAGTTCAAATAATATTCTTTTAAAAGGCAGGATACCAAAGTGACTCACAAAGAGATAAAAAATTCACATAATCTTACATGCTAAAACTTTCTTCAAATATATCCCCCAAGTCACATTGCTTTATCAGTGGATTCTTCAAAGCATTTAGAAAGAAATAATGCCAGTCTTATCTATTCACTTGCAAAAGATGGTGGAAGAATTAATTTCCAATTTTTTTTATTGAGAGAAGTGTAAATTTGGTACCAGTATCTCTTAAGAAGAATAAAGGAGACAAAATATAAAATTTCCTCAGAGCCCAAATATTTAATATAATTCCACACTTACTTATAACTTAAAACAACCCTCTCAAGAATGACCAATATAATTGACTTGATCTACATGCACACAATACAATTAATGGTAAAACTGAATTTTCTTCACTAACACACAGACATCTAGAAATAACAAGCTTTTCTTTTAAGACCTTATTTTGCTTTCAAGTCCTAGTTAGCACAATAATGCTAGAAGGAATAAAAAAATCTAACAAAAAGACTAGCCATGGTCATAATTTATAGATACATGACTTTGTACACTAAAACCATTAACGAAGGAATCTATCAAGGTTTTGAAGCTATTTTTCTCTTTTTGTTGCTGTGAGACAATACTCATGCACAAATAAGTGAAGGAAGAGAGAGAGATTTATTGGCTTAGGGTTTCAGAATGGATGTAGTCCATATGGCAAAAATCACATAGCAGAAGTCATGGCTGGAGACAGAAGCAAGAGGCTGGCTCAGGTCACCACAACTATCCAGAGGCAGAAAGAGCAAGAGCAAAGCCAGGTCACCAAACCCCAAGGCCCAACCTTTGTGATATGCTAAGCTCTGCCTCTTAAAGGTACCACAACCTTCCAAACAACACTAGCCAAGGATACAACCATATGAGCCTGGGGCTGGACTCGCATATGAACCATGACATAAGGTCAATAAATACAATGTCAATAAATCACTTAAAATTAGCCTCTTCCAGACACAAAAGCTAAGAAAAGCCCAGAAAAGTTTGTGAGTGTGCAAAGAACCTTTCTAAAGGAGAAATAAAGGAAGTGGCTCAGTCTCAAGTCTTTCTTCGTCTATTGTGCCAGTGATACATACACCTTGCTTCACAAAACCATCTAAATGCATCACTTCCTCTCTGCTGATTAGAGAATAAGTCGCACAGCATGCAGAGCATATCCTGAACACCAAGACATTCAGGATAGGGCTGTCTGCAGTGACTCCCCATGGCGATGGGTGATGACGGGGTGGACCAAGGAGATAATGTGTTAGTTCTCTCATATGCCAGGCTCTGACCAGCCTGACAATAAACCCAGAACCTGGGAAGGGGAAATCATACACATGCCCAAGGTCTGTCAGTAGAAAAGGAAGAAGAATTAGAAAAGATGGTTCTTTGACCCTGACCTCCTATTTATCTATATAGAGAGCCCACTGAATCACAAATAGGCTCTGCAGTTGTGGTTACACAAGGAGCGATTCTGTCATTCAGTGTTAAGTTTGTAGTTAAGTTTCTCTTCATTCACAATTGCTGTAACACACGATCAAAGAATGTTTTTTATAAACTCCACAGTTGTTTATAAGACATGTAATTTCCTTACAAGGGATGGTACATTCAAATGCTAATTTTGTCTTACTACATGTAAATATTTAAAAACTGTAGCTTTCATTTAGAGATATCCTTGGTTCTACTTGTTCCATTCCCCCATCCCTGCTCCACCATCTCATTCAACACCCTAAGAAAACGACAAAGAATTTATTTCCTCTTAGCTTTAAAGGTCTATCAATTTTAGTGATTTCATCTCTACCATGAATCAAAACGAGACTGTCCCACAATGATGGTCAGAACCTTCAAAGGTCTTCATTTGGCTCTAGTTTCCTTTCCTTAGAGTTAACAGCCACCTCAGCCTTCTAGGGCTCATTTTCCATCACACATATTTTCAGATTAACATTCCTACCATTCTTTTTAGCCCCGGGTCACTAATCCTGTTTGTGTCAACCTTCTGGCGTTAGTTTCCTAAATCTAGGCAGCCTGGTTACCATTTTTCTTGTATGGCTTTTTATGACAAATCTCATTGGCATGATTTTGCATGCATAAAGAAACTCCCACAGATTTCTCTGCCACATAAAGTATATTTATGTCCCTGAACTTTACACTAGAAAGATCCTCAACATCTTCCACCAGGAGTCCAAACATCTACTTAGGACAAGTTGAGTTTGTTTTTTTTTTTTAACTCGTAGTGTGGACAGTTTTGTTGGACACTGTCCACTGGGCATGTATGGTCATTATCACAGGGAAATCTCAGCAGCTGCGACTTAGCTCGTGAAAACAAGATTGGACTTGCTCATATTCCTTCATGGCAGGAAGGGTGGTCGAGGGTCCTAGACTTTTACCCTGTGTCTCCAGGGACTGGTTCCTCCTGCTCCTCACCCCCTTTGTTGCCCATAATCCTTCCCTGTTCCAGCTGGGCTTGGGAACTCTGCAGAATACAGGATGCATCTTGCCCGCTGAAGGACAGACTCCATTATACACCTTTCAAGAGGTCATACATAGCCTATGCTGGGGTCGACATCAGTTTGGGATCATCCCAAGCTTCCGTAGGTAGCTTCTCACCCGTAAGTTTCATTGATTCACCAAGCTAGAGGTGGAAATCACTTCATCTGTGGTCAGTGTCTTATTTGGGGTCATTTGTTCATGACCCCCCACCCCCAGGGAAAGACATAGGATAGAGAGCTGTATGGAGAGGAACTGAGGGTGCTGCAGACGGTGGAAAGAGAATCCACCCTAGAGCTCGTCCCAGAATTGTATGCTTGCCGCTTCAAATCAGACCTGCCAGTCAGCCCTCAGAGGGTCTCTGCTTCAGTTTCAGCCTCTGTCTGTTGCTCAGAAACACTGGCAGATGTTTGGGACAATGATGGAATCATGGGATACAGAGAGGAGATGTGCCTCAGGAGCTGCTTTCTCTGGAAGGGTGACTTCAGAAGGTGAAGGGATGAAGGAGTCCATAGCTGACTTCTCCAAGGCAGCCACAGAACAACAGTCTATTGTAACTGCACCAAGCCCTGTATAGCGATCCACTCATGAGCCCTCTATAGAGATCCATCCATGCACCCTGTGGAGAGATCCACCCTGTTTCTCCATGTCACGTGGCGCATCTCTCCTGACTTACCTCCACCAGCTTATTGGCATGTTCACGGAACACCTGGGCATATTCTTTCACCTCCTTTTCATTTCCGCTCTTTGCAGCCTCGATGAGAACCAGCAACGGGACGTTGGTTTCCAAGAAAGAGTCTGATATATGATCCATCACAGCTTTCCGCAGCTGCAAGTGAAATAGAAGAGAACAGACTTTACCATTTAGAGGAACAGTATTGTGGGTGATTCTCTGAACTCTCTCTCTCCTTAGGTTATCCACAATGGTCTCCCCCTCTGCATGCTTTTCTCTTATTGCATCAAAGAAATCAGAGTGATGAACAGTGAATGCCTGTCCATGAATTAATATGTTGCAAATCCACTTGAAAGTGACACATATAGCCTGTAGCTCACTGCCATGCAGACCCCCCAACAACCAAAGATTCTGCTCTCCTCCATGAAGGTTAGTATCATCAGCTTGACATGAGAGGGATTCTCTACTTTCACTTCGGCCCCTGGGAATGGAGGGAAAAGACTGTCTTGGTTGCATAATTGATGTGGAAAGACTTAGCCCATAGTGGGTGGAACTGTGGCCTGGACAGATGGATAAAAATAGAGAGAATTAGCTGAACATTGATTGGCGGGTGAGCAGGCAAGTCAGGATGCATGGGTCCTTGTCCACTGTTCTTGCTGTGGATGCAACACCATCCGTGCCCTCAGCCCCAGATGTCGTGTCCCTCCAGCCATGACAGACCACATCCTGGAGACGTGAACTGAATTAAAACCTCTTTCTGCATGTGCTTCATGGAGGTGAAAGACTGTGACGTCTTGAAAGCATTGCAGCCCAGAGGCTCTGGGAACACAGTTGCTGCACTCTAGCAAGAAATGTTAGCAACCGTGCATCAAGCTAAGCAAGGGGAAACAAAACCGAGTCTTCCCACAGTGTACAATGACACACCATGTGCATTGTGGCTGCGTGGACACAAACTCGAGCCATCTCTGAACATGTCCCCTGGGTGTTACTTCCTTTATAATTGTTTGAATATACCCAGGCTGCAAATACAACACACTGCAAGGCAAGATGCTAAACACTCTGAAGCTTTTCCACACACATCTGTGCATCCAGGAGAATGCAGGAGAGTCTTGGGCCAAGTGACAGGTGCATTGGTTATTGGTCAGCTAAAGGAGAACTGTGACCGAATCTGAATTCCTTTCTGTACTGATTCCTGGAGAATATGAGTGTGTATAATGAATTGTGTGTAATAAGTTGGTTAGACTTTATTCTGAATTAGTCCCATGTTTCCCTGGGTTAGCGATATCTGGAGAGAAGGTTAGCAGTTAAAGAATTTGCCATCTAAGCAAGACAATCAGATTCCACATATATGCCAAGTGGGCAAGAGTAAGTCTAGACTTGGTAGGTAACTCCAGCCTTGGAAGAAAGAAACAGTGAATTCCTAGAGTGAATTCCAAGACCTTTCAGTGAAGTCTGGGATTGACTAGGGAATCTCATCTCAAAATAACAAGTCAAGAAGAGGGATTGAGGATGACTCTTAATTCTTGGGCTTCCACACACATGTGTGTGTACGACCACATGCGCATATGCAAACAGACATTCACACACATGCACACATGAAAAATGGAACGAAAGAAGAGATACTAAAGCTTATCTAAATTTGGTATCACTCCTTTGGTGAAGATGTATGAAATTGTTGCCTGAGGATGGTGTTGGTTCTGGTGAGCTCATATCTCCAAGCTCTCTACATATTCCTTTGTGTGATCCTTGTGGCAACATCAGGAAATGGGGCGTGTTTTTTTAAAAAAAAAAAAAACTTCATTTATAATGTGTGTGTGTGTGTGTGTGTGTGTGTGTGTGCCAGCACGCACATGTGTCTCAGAGGGCACTGTTGTGTCACTGTGGAGAACCAAGGGTGACGTCAGGAATCATCCTGGATTGCTTCTACCTCCTCCTTGCTTTACTCTGAGCTTTCTCAGGCTCTGCCCACCAGGACCGGAAATGCAGACCAACACAGGTTTTTATGTGGGATCTGGGATCTGAAATCAGGAACAGAGTCTTAACTCCTGAGCCATCTCTGCAGCCCAAGGGCAGGATTCTTAAAGTAGATCTTCAAATGAAGAAGCTGGGACTTAGCTCCTGTAAACCAGCTGCTTTCAATCCTGAAATGGGAATGATTTTACACTGAGCAATGAACATGAATCTTTCACTGTTTCTTCCCAGACAGGGCTTCGCAGCATGAAGACATGCTTGGGTGTATGGTCAAAATTGAACTTGAGGCCGATAACAGAAGGAGAGTTTCTAGATAAGAGAACCAGAAGTGAGAAAGGCTGTGTCAGCTACTAAGCCACCCTTACCCAAAGCCACCTGTATCAGCTCTGCCCAAATCCCAAGGAAGATTACACTCACAGAAATAACAGCTTGGGCCAGACAGGTGGCTTAATAGTGGAAAGTGCACAAACCTGGTATCTGAGTTCGATCCCTGGCACCCAAGTGTTTTTAGGAGAAAATCCATTTCCCAAAGTTGTCCTCTGACCACACACACACACACACACACACACACACACACACACACACACACAGGTGCACACATCTGCCCTCTTCTTTCTCTCTCTTCCTCACCTCCCTACCAAATAAATAAAATACTTTGAAAAATATAAGTCAGTGAGATTTGGGCTGGAGAGATGGCTCAGGGTTTAAGACTGTGATTCACAAGCAAAAGGTCCTGAATTGGGATCCCAGGTCCCATGTAAAAAAAAAAAAAAAAAAACAACAAAAAACATAACACCAGGCAGAAACGGTCAGACCCTGTACTTCAGGGCCTGGTGGATGGAGCCTGGGAAATGCCAAAGCAAAGCAAAAAAAAGGCAGAAGCAATCCAGGATGAGTCCCAAAGTCACCTTTGGCCCTCTACAGGTTTTATGTGTGTGTGTGTGTGTGTGTGTGTGTGTGTGTGTGTGTGTGTGTGTATGTAATTGCATTGCATATATATCCATATTGCATGTAATTGCATTGCATATATATGAATATTGCATGTAATTGCATTGCATTTTATGCATATTGCATATATATGCAATTATATTATATATGTTATATACGCAATTTGTAAGGTCCATGTCAAGACTCAGCAGGTCATTGCCACTTAAATCTATGGACTTGAGTTGGTTTCTCAGAAGCACTTGGTAGAAGTCTAAGGGAACTGACTCCCCATGTTGTCGTCTGACATCCACACACATCTGCCATGGCGTGTGCACGCACATACATACACGTATGTGTGCATATGCACACGTGCACTGAACAAAAGCTTAAAAGGGGAACATAATATTAACCCAGTTGCACTGGAAACGTATCAGATAGAAATGCTTCTAAAATAGGCGAAAAGGGCCACCTACCAGGACAAAATATCTAAAGGACTTTGCAGGGAAATAAAATACCCGATTTGAAAGAGCAACAGAACTTACAATAAGAGAAAACCAAGGGCAGAACACGTTGACACACACCTGTAAACTCAGCACTTACAAGTTGAGTGAGGCAGGACGACTCATGAGTGTAAGTGCGCTCTGCTACCCAGACAGTTAGTTCCATGCTAGCCTGAGTAACAGTATGATGAAATACCTAAAAACTAGAATTTAAAAAAAATTGAAGAAAGAAGAAGGGAAGTAAAGATGACTCAGTAGATCAATAGATAATTCTTTAACTTTTTTTAACTTTTAAAAATTCTGTAATTTGTATCTTAGAGCAAATCTGGGAACCTAAGTTTGATCCCTGAGCTGACATGGTAAAAGGAAAGGACCAACTTCTAAATGACGTCTTCTGACTTCCACACCCACAAATTAAATGAACATTTTAGAAAACAGCTGAGAAATAAGCATTAAAGTTCAAGAAAGAATTGGGAATAAAAAAGTAATCAATTGAAAAGGTAAATCAAAATAAACATAACAGCACATACTTTAAAGAGAAAAGAAGAAACTAAATACAAAAATAATAAAAAGAGAAAAAAGAGCTTATAAAGTATTTGAGAAAAGATGATAAATCAAAATAGGCAAAGAAATTCAATATGTGGCTGCGAGGCATCCCTAAAGAAAATCAAAACAATAAACAGAATGAATACTAAAAATTATGATCAATGAAAACTTTCCTGAATGCTGATATATACTAAAATCACACTCTATTAATGCATTGTGTGCTTCGAAAAAGAGGGAAAAGAACTAAGTATGTAAAGTAATGATGAAAATTGTAAGAATCTGAAGTGGGAAGGTGGTGGACCAGACATTATCTCCTGGACATGACACAATCAAGATTTCATGGCACACACACACACACACACACACACACACACACACACACACACACACAACTGAATAAGAATTGCAGGGAACTGTCTTATCAACATCTCACCATAGCATCTCAAGAAGTTCCACACCTCTGTGAGAGACTGATGAGGACTAATGATGATGGGGAAGTAAAGGAGGATACTTTCCTCTATGGTGTATCCGCTGACCTAGGATGCTTTCTGGAGCATGAATCAGGCCAGGCATATCCAACACGGACTAGATGAAATGCAGTGGACCACGCAAGTGAAAAGATTTGAAAATAGGAGAGTCTGACAGGGAAGACAAAGGGCTGTGAAGGGAAAAGGAACAGGGAAGGGATTTAGGACCAAGAATTGAAAATATTATAAAGTCTATGTACACATATGCAACATTAAATAAAAACGGATTTAAAAAAATACATAGGCTCTCTTGCCCCTCATGGTAACCCACATCTAGAATCCATGAGTTTCTTTTCTGTCTTTTCCTCACCCTTATGGATTCCCTGCCTGGAGTCTGTGAGTTCTTGGGGGCTCTCTTGCCCCTTCACTGGTTCAAGCCCAAGAATTCTGTTCTTTCTCTCCTCTGATAAACTCTGCCTTAATCCTCAGAAAAATAAATAAAAATTTTAAAAAAGGAATGGTGGATAGATATGTTAACTAGCTTGATTCAATGCAATTCATAAATTTGTGTAATAATTTCCCAATTACATATAAACAAAACATTCAGAAGGGAGCCAGCCTAAGATGGACAGGGCAGTGTGGGAAGAAGAGTGAGCAAGAGGAGAAGAAGGAAGTATGTCGCCAGATGCCAGATGGTTAATGTCAACTGACAAATTTTAGAGTCACCATGGGACACGCTTCTGGGTGTGTCTGCAAAGGTTTTCATACAGAGGTTTCACCGAAGAGAGAAGACCCTCTGTCAATGTGGGTCTCACGTCTGCATAGAAAGCAGAAAGTAACTAGATCATCAAACTAGCATTTGTCCCTCTCTCTCTCTGCTTTGCTGACCAATGTCTTCTCCACCATAATGCGCTGTCCTCTCAAACTCTGGCTCCAAAGAGACTTTTCCTCCTTGAAGTTGCTTTGATCAGGTATTTTCTTGTCATAGCCACAAGAAAAGTCACTAATGCGCATAAATATATGAAAATGTCATAATGCAATGCATACATTCATAAATGAATAACATTTTTAGATGAAGGTAAGAGTTGTTTTCCAGGAGAGCTTGAAAAGAATGGGCCATAACTCTGTATCACAACTCATTCCAGTAAAACTAGGAGGCTATGTGCATGTGTGTGTGTGTGTGTGTGTGTGTGTGTGTGTGTGAGAGAGAGAGAGAGAGAGAGAGAGAGAGAGAGAGAGAGAGAGAGAAAGAGATTTCTTGTCATTAGATTTTTTATAGCAAAGCTTATTGAGCAAAGCAGAGTATTACACATGAGACACTTGAGGGGAAAAAAGTGAGAGGTAAGAATTTAAGAACCAGTAAAATTAACTTAAAAGACATTAAGCACAGGACTGCAGAGATAGCTTAGTGGTTAAAGTCTTTGCCTTGCAAGCAAAAGGACCTGAGATCCCAGATTCCATGTAAAAATACAAGGCAGATTTAGTAGATCCACTTGTAATTTCAGCCCTGGAAGGAGGATCCTGTAAACCCTAGAGGAAGCTGCTTAGTCAAATTAGCGCTAATGGCTGCTCTGGGTTTAATTAGAGACCCAGGCTTACAGCGATAAGATAGAAGAACAATCAGAGATGATTCCTAATGTTATCTTCTGACCTCTCCATGCACACAAACTCAAGCACACTTGTGAAAGTACACTTAACTTGCAAGGACATATACACACATTCATGGGACCTATAGGCCATATACATAAAAAGAAAAAAAAAGATATAAGCATAGAAGAAATCTGAACTGCATGTTATAAGTCAGAGAATTTGGTGTCTGTTATAATCCTCTTGAGGAATGTTAGTGAATGAGCCTTAAAAGTCAAAGTAAGTAGAAAACATTAACATAAAGACGGCCGGTGACTAATGGTATATGTACTTATTTGAAGAAGTAACAATAAACTGATGGTTACATTTGTGTATGAAATGTTTGCATACTGTGGCAATAACAATATTGTAACACTGTATAATGGGAGGAGAGAGGAATAAACTATTGAAATATTTTTCAATTGTTTTACATAATTTTAATTATAGGGACAAAATGAATGTTAATGACTTCATCCTACATTGCTCAAAAGTAGAAAAGAACGAATGATTAATTATGATATTTCAATCATCAACTTCAATGTCCTTGTCAACCAGGAGAGTTTGTGGAGAAGAAAGAAGATGGAATCTAGAAAAGACTGGGGAAAAACCCTGTCATTCTAGATCTGTGTTAGAAATATCTATAGGAGCACACGGGAATTTTTTGCAGTTTTATTGATGCATAACTGACAAAATGCACATATTTAAAATGCTGACTGTAATTATTATGTAATAATATAGCCTACATAAAGGTGATCAGAATTGACTTAATTAGAATATCCTTTATCAAACATAGCTACATTTTCCCTTCTTCGATAAGAATGCTTAAGCTCTATTCTCTTACCATATGTCAATGTTATAGCATCACTGTTAGCAACAGTCATTATCCTTGTGAATTCCATCCTCAGAAATTATTTACTTTACACCATAGGGTTTAAACCCTTTGAGCCACATCGAATTCCAACACCCTCACCTCCAGCCTGTGGCGTATGCTCTGTCCTGTATCTTGAGTTTATCTCTTGCTTTGCTGGTAGGTAACACATATAAGTAATATATGAGAATTGCTCATCCTCTATCAGACTAAGTTTGTTTACTACAATACCTTCTGGATTTATCCATATTGACAGAAGTAGCAGTAGTTCCTTTTAGGTCAGAAGTAATATTCCAGAGTGCATGACAGTGTGTGTATATTACCTGTATTCACTTATCTCCCAAGGGACATGGTTGTCGTCATAGCCTGAATATTGTGATTGACATGTCCACGTAAATGAGAGCACCCACATGCCTCCCGGATAGCTACTTGGCTTCTTGTTCTACCCAACAGTTTTACTGGGATCTGGGTATCTGAACTCGTGTCCTTTTGCTTACGTGGCAAAGGCTTTAACCCCTAAGTCATTTCCTTGTCTCTAGGCTTCCTTTCCACATGGGGCCTCCACACTATGGCCAAGAACAGTTGTGCTGACTTCCTGTCCTGGACAGACTTCGAGGGCTCTTTCTTCTCAGCTCCCTGCCAACTTTTAGAGAACTGAGTTGAAGGGCACATGTGGACTCATAGACACGTCCCAGTTCTGTCCACTGAATGCTTCTGAAAGCAGGGGCCCGTTTCAGAAGGAAGGAAGCCAAAGTTCCCTAGAGGAATGATTGACTCCAAGTTCGTGGTGTCTGGGTCTACACAAAGAAGCCTGCGCTATAGTATGTCTGAGGGCAAAGGTTTGTGGAAGACATCAAAGATCACGTGAACAATGACTCGAGAGGCTCCTAATGGGCAAAAAAGAGACACTGGATCTTTACATAAGGTAAAATTTTCAGAGGACTCAAATTCATCCAATATGACTAAATCCATGGAATTATAATGACTAAAAAGGAAAGAGCAAGAGGACAAAGGACATTCATCATGAAAGACATGAGGCTGTGTCCAGACATTGTTGTCTCAACTAAAAGTCTGCATAATGAGGAAGGGATCTGTGTCTGAGCCTATTTAATAAATGAAAAAAAAATGAGACTATCACCATTTCTCAGTCATTAATGACAGAATCAATCTGCACACTCAGCAATCTGTGATTGAAAATGCCATAAAAATAACTACATAGAAGGACACAGCCTGACACTCTAATCTGCCTGGTCAAAAAGTGAACAAGATCTTGCCACCGGACTCCTAATGGAACGTGCTTATCCCAACAAAATACACAGAGCATCTGACTGGACCACCATTGTCCAATCAGCAATATTAGTACTGGGAAAAACTTACAGACAACCTGGTATCGTCAAAGTGTGGGTTACTCACTACAGACAGGGATGGGAAGGATGCAGGGGATCAAAAGAGACAGAAAGAAACCATACAATGCAGGCTGAACTAAGCTACGGCATCTAAAGAGAGCTATGCAGATATTATAACCACACAGGACCTAAGGAGGTGATTGCTCTGAAAGTCAGCACAACAGTTACTTTCTTTTAGGGGGAGGGAAGAGGTAGGTGGAGAGACACTGAAGAAGATGGCAGAATGCTATTTCTCAAGGTTGTGATTGCCTGAGCGTTTGTATACAATAGATCAACAAGTTGCATATGACTATATGCTACCATTTATATCTGTGATATTTTAAGTGTTATTTTGCATATGTGGGAGACGCATGTGTGTGTGGTGCAGCTGTACATATGTGTGCATGCCTGTGAGGACCCCATGCTCATGTTGGTCATCCTCTTTGATTGCTGTCCACTTTTGTTATTAAGGCAGGGCCCCTGACTTGAACCCAGACCTCTCCAATCAACTAGGTTTGCTAGCCAGCTTGCCCTGGGGATTCCTTAGCTTTGCCTTCCAAATGCTGGGACTTCAAGACAGCAGCTGCCAGACTCTGGATGCAGATTCTGCGGGGGAGGGGGTCTAAATTCCAGTTTTCACACCTGCACATCAAGCATCCTGCCCCAGCTCTCTGTTAAATTTTAGAAGAAAAAATAAAAGCAAACAGATGTTTCTCATGCATGCTTTTTTCATGATCTTCTCCACATCTATCTAGGTGAAATATTGAGAAATACTCAGGTAGCTGGGATCCCCAATCTTCAATCATCCTAGACCCTTGAATGTACAAAGGAGAGTCCCCCAATGTCCACATCCTAATCCGGTGTTTTTGCATCATGAATAAACCCTGTTCTGCTGTCGCTGGAGCCTTGGAACATGGTGGATTATCTTCGCTGTGATACTTGGGGCACCCTAACTTAGAACACATTGAAATGTAATTTCTGTTTCTTTTCTCTTGCCTCCCCTGTCTGCTTCTGCCTTTCTTCCCCTTCCTAGACTATCTCCACTCAAAAGTGCAGGCTGTCCTTCTTCAGGAGCTGATAAGAACACAAGCCCCACCCCACAGCACATTCTTAGCCAAAGCTGTATCTTGCTAAGTCATCTAGGCCACTGCTCTGCATGATGCATTTGATGGACAGTTCCATGCACTGTCCTCTACATAACCCCACACAAATACACACCCTCCACACGCCCATGCAAGAAAACTAGATGTAGTTTCATATGGTGGTATGTGCCTGAAGTCTATCTCAGCTACTAGGGAGACTGGGACATGCATTTGAGGCCTGAGACTGAGAGGAGGGAAGGGTGGAAATGAGCAGAGAGAGAGAGAGAGAGAGAGAGAGAGAGAGAGAGAGAGAGAGAGAGAGAAGAGCAAGGAGAGCAAGGAGATAAAACAAAAAAAAGGGGTAACAAAATAAAGATGCATTTATTTTAACACTGAATGGTGACCATCTGTCTATAAGGAGCAAGATCAGATCCAGTGAGCTAGGGCATCGACAGCAAACCCGTCACAACCTTCCCTTCTTATGCCTCACCAGACATCATCCATTGATGGCAGCATCCTTTCATGCCAAACTCAATCCTGCATCCTAACTATTCTTAGCACAGTGCTCCAGGCAGTGCTAATCAAGCCTAGTTCACAGTGCTCCAGGCAGTGCTAATCAAGCCTCATTCACAGTGCTCCAGGCAGTGCTAAGCACACATATTTCTCCAACAGGATGGGAATTCCCTTTCTTTGCTAGTATCCTATGTAGTGGACACTTGCTGTAGGCTAATGTCTCGGCACAGCTAGCCACATGTCTAAGAAATCCAGTCACATCTTGAATTTCAAAAATAAGCAACACACACCTGACTATTTAATATCTGTCCCAGTGATTATAAGTTTTTTTAAAAAAAATCCTACTAAGAATAATAATATTAACTTTTTCAATATTAGGGTGTAAGGCACAGCCAACAAGGTCAAAACTAGGGAAGAGTGAGTGCAAGTAGCCTCAAAGATCTGCCAACAGAGCATCTGCTCCGGGCTGTCTGTGATCACTGACATATTTCACCACCATTCCTTCAGCTTGGTGCTCTAATTATTATTGAAAATGAAAAATCAAAGAACCGGAGTGAGTGGGCAAGCAGCCACCCAGCCTAGGGGCCCTGACAGACATCGAGCCTCATTAGCTCAAGCAAGTTTTAGCCAGTGTGAAGGTCAGTAAAGATCATCAGTCCGCACAGTCCCCCTCCCCCCCCAAAGCTACGCTAATCAGCAGAGATGTCTCTGATCCGTGAGGTCCCCTGTTAATGAAGGCTGGAGTCATCATCCAAGCTGGGGGCGGGGCAAGTGGAAGAGTCACATCAGGAAGCCAAAGGAAAAGTATTATCAAGATAATCACCATTTTCTTGCTTGATTTTTTAATCCCTTATTAGAAACACATAAGATTCTTTGGTCATGATCCTGATTGTACCAAGAAGCAATATCATTTTAATTGCAATACCTAAGCACCTTTCCTTAATGGAACCAATTATGTCCCAGAAAGAAGGATGGTTCACCAGGCCTCCACGCCCTTCCCTATCCAGCTGCCACTGAACTCTCGGGCTCAGCTGGGAGGGTTAAAGGACGGCTACCTCCTGTTTCCTGCACCTACGTGCAAACGTGTAGCTTTGTCTAATTAGATCAACTGTCTGTACCCCAAGTCTGGAGTTTCCCTGGGGGATAACCGCCATGGAATGAAAGTCAGGGATGAGTCTTGCTAATGGACTCAGCACCACGGACTCCTCATATAATGGCAACAGATTCACTCTACTCATGACCCCACCGTGACTTTCCATTCGCCTCTGTGCCAGAGTGTCTGACCTGTCGAGGTCCTGGCTTGTCCTGGGCACGGCCATGTCGTGGTCCGAAAGGTCACTTGGCCGTTATTGTTCTTGGCCCTAACTCTGACAATCCCCGTGAGCAGCGGTCCCCATGCTACCCTGTTTGTCACCCAAACGCAGGGTGTGGGAGTTAGTTTCAGGGGTCAACTCGATGAATGAGTCTTTAGGCATATCTGTGAAGAGTTATTGAGTTAATGGAGCTTTGAAGCAAGTCTGTGCATTAGGTAATGGATGTGAGAAGACCCAGCCCGTAACGGATAGGACTATCCCCTCCCTGGGCAGGTAGACGTGCTGGAGAGAGAACTGATTGCAAGGTGGCAGACTGGCAAGGTAGAAACTGCCTCTCTGACAGCTCCTCTGTGAATATAGAGAGTGTGGTGAGTTCCCCTGCCCCCTGAGGTGTGTGTGGGCCCTCCATTCAGCAAAATGGCCTGAAACCAGGAATAAGGAGCATGAACACGCTTGTCGCTCCCCTCAGTTATTTGGGTCATTGTATGCATATCAGCAACCTGAAGGATGAAACCAAGACGAGGGCCTGACAAACGTTGGAACAGAACTGATTCTCCTCAGTCCTCTGTGTAAAGATGTTTTAAGCCAAGCGAGAACAACCAGGAGCAACCAAGACCGATCATCTGAAGGGACACACAGGTGGGCAGGAAATGCTCCTGCTGTAGGCCCTGCAAATGCTGCATTGGGTAGTGACAGGACCCAAGACTGGCTGGCTGTGTTCACGGAGTCTCCATCTGGGAGGAGGTAAGAGCAGTATCTCGATCTCGGAATCAAATATCTGATCACTTCATCGGCCCTTGCATGTCAACATAAGGCAATTCCATAGCTAAGAGGGCTTTACTTGTTCTGTGGTACAGCCAAAGTCACAGCTGTTTTGTGTGTGTGTGTGTGTGTGTGTGTGTGTGTGTGTGTGTGTACAAGGTGCGCATGAAGCACAGTGCATGTGTGGTCGGACACCCTGTCCTTCCACCCTGTTTGAAACAGTCTCTCTTTGTTGCTTGTTTTCTGTGTGCACCAGGCTAGCTGGCCTATGGGCTTCTGGGAATTTTCCTGGCTCCACCTCTTATCTCCCTGTTAGCCCACTGTGATAACAGAGATTCACGTTAGACCTCTGATTCTTACGCAGGTTCCGAAGACACAAATTTACGTCTTTGTGCTTGTGCACCAAGTGCTTTTACCTCTCAGCAGAATGTCTTATTTGTAGAGGATAAAAAAGTTGTACCAAAGCAAAGAGTCCTGGGGTCAGGGGTGGGAGGGCAGGACCGAGAATGGCTGATTGTGGATCAGTCCTAGAAGACACTACCAGGTGCTCAACTCCTTCTGTCATCTTCATTTTGTGCTTGGGTACTGGTGGATCTGTAGCAAAGTTGGCTTGCCCCACCTGGCTGGCAAAAGGCCTTTGCTTCCCCAGGAAGAGGTAAGGAGTACTGCCTCAGGGAGTAGGGGAGGCGTGAGACCATCCAGGGTCTCCAGATAGCCTCTGCCCAGCAGGTACCTAGGACCCCTTCACTCAGTGCTGATAAAAAGGGAGGGAGGAGCACACAGCTTGAGGGCACAATAGGAGGAAGAGAAAGAGAGGTGCAGGAAAAGGAAGGTGCAAACAGAAGGTAGAAGCCAACTGTAGCAGCTCTGGGGCCTGAAGAAGCCTTAGGGAACATAGGTCAGGAAGAAGGGGGGCACCATAACTCAGGTCTTATTTGAAGTCATTAGTCCCTACACAATGCAGCCTGAGCATTATGTATGTAGGATTTAGAATCAGTATTGCAAGTCATCTAGAGATGATCTTAAAGCACATGAAAGGATATGCATACATCGTCTGCAAATACAACACCAATTTATACAAGAGGATTAAGCATCTGCAGATTTCCGTTCCCGTGGGGGCTCTGGAACCATGGATACAGACAGATAACTGTGTTTGTTCTTATGGAATCACTGTATAAGGTGCTGGCCAACGGCTCAAACTAGGAAATGTTGCATCAGGGCAATGGCTCAGTCGGTGCAGTGCAGTGCTTGCTGCCCAAGCTCAAGGACTTGAATTCAGATCCTTGGCACGTTAAGGTCAGGCACGATAGGACACGTCTGTAATGCCAGCTACGGGAAGTGAGTTGGGGGGTTACAGAAACAGACCCCTGAAGCTCATTGGTTAAGTCGATGAACTATGAACTCCAGGTTCAGTGATAAACACTGTCTCATAGCAGAAGATAGAGAATAATTGAAGAAGGTACCCATTGTCAACTTCAGGCCATCATGTTCATCATACACATATACAGAAAAAGAGAGAGGCAGACAAAAAAAAAGGGAAAAAGAGAGGAGAGAAAAGATGGATAAAGAAAAGTTGCAAAAAGTTTTGAAATTTTTCTGAGCTTCTTAATGAGCCAGAATCAAGGGAAACAGACTCCTTGGAGAAAAGATCAAGGTCCCCGTTCTGTGCTCTGCTTGGGGTTGACAACTATTGTTTGTCAGCAGATCCACAAAGTGATTTGGCAGTGGAGGTGGCAGAGATCTGCCTCACCACTGAGAGAGGTTTGAAAGCGTCATCCAGCAATCTTGAGAGCCCCCTTCTTACCACATCCTCTCCAGCATTCCGTGTTGTTTGTATCGTGGATTTTCACTATCCTGACCACAGCATGATGATATCTCAGGGTAGTTTTTGATTTGCATTTCCTTTGATAGCTAGGGACTTGGAGCATTTTTGAAGATATTTATCAGACATTTCCATGTCATCTCTGGAAAAGTTTCTTTTGATTTCCCAGGCCCATTTTTTTTAATTGGGATATTTATCTCCTTGGTGTTTAGTTTTTTTAGTTCTTTGTGCACTCTGGACAGTAGAGCTCTATGGTTAGTGAAGATTTTCTCCCATTCTGTGGGTTGCCTTTTTGCTCAGTTTATAATCCACACCAGCACTCTATCTTCAACGCAAACATACCTGTGATAACAGTTCATGAACATCCAGAGTCAGAGCTGGTGGTCTCTGCAGCTGGGACCAGGGACCCTTAGAACTTGGTACCCCCTTAGCAAATGCAGAGACTCATTCATTAACTCCCAGACCCTGGGATCCATGTCCCTGGTGAATGGGACACATTTTTGACCCCCTCCAGCAAGTGTGTAATGTAATTCCTCTGGAAATTGACTAATACAATGGAAGAAATGCCCTTGCCTACAAGCTCAAAGGCATAGTTAACACTTTTTACATAAGCTGGAAGACCAAAATTTAGCTATCAATCAAACAGGGCACGACTTGACAGAAGTGTTCGTTAAGTCTGACAGGAGTCAAGAGCACAAGGCTTTCTTCCAACTGTTTAAATGCATGTGTGACCAGAGAATATTCATTGCCGAAGACAAGACATTTAGAGGGATCTGCTTGGCACAGCCAGTCTAGTTTACCCAAATAAGGCTGGTCATCAATGTAAATAAATGCATTTCCTTCAGCAAACCAAAAGGCACAAGGGCAATGGGTTACATCTATTTGAAAGATCTAGCCCCTGTTTGATGGGAGGAGAGATTGATACATTCCCCCAAGCAGGAGAGGAAGAATGAATTGTCTCCAAAATGACCCCATGTCATTTGCTTTTGGGATGACTCTTATGGACATGTACTGTATATGGGGTTATGTTCAAAGAGATCCTAATAGAATGATGCTACACAAAAGCTTGAAGTGATGCAGCCATTTGAGGAACATAAGATTGCCCCCTTCCACAAAGGGAAAGAATGCAATGCCTCTCACCCGAGGAGGACAGTATGAGCTTAAACCTGCATGGGACTTTCAACTCTGTCTCCCGGGAGTCACCCGATGAGAGAACTTTACAGGTCTCTTTAAAAGAGACGGATGTCTGCCCTGGAACAGGCCAAGAGCAAGTCCATTGATTTTTGTCTCAAACTGTACATGTCAAATTTTGTGTTCAGTCTCACATGGGGTAAGAAGAAATCCACAGAAAAAAAGTATACATACATATCAAACTTTCAGAGTCTTACAAGTGTTATTCCAAAGAAGAAAGAAAACTAAAGTATTAACCCTCTAATCCCAATGCAATTGTAAAGACAGGAATCTGACTGGAACATTTCCTCACTTTACTCTGGTTTAGGAAGAGGTTTGCATTTGCTCCTGTAACCCTTGGAATGGAAACTTAGATCAATGCACATCAATGACATCTGGGTGTATTGAGCATTGTGTCTGAGCAGAAATAGAAGGGAAAGTAAGATATGCCGTCTAGTCTCATGGCCAAGAACACCTCCATTGTCTCTAATCACAGTTATTAAGAAAGCTACAATGATCAGCTTGACCTCGAGTGTGCGTGTTTGGCTGGCTGCAAAAGCAATGCTGTTGGCAAGAAAGAAGAGCTATCTGTGAAATGAGTAGTGAGTTGACTTATGGAGCACTGTAATGAAATATGCTTATATATACAGCCACCTATACACATAGGCACACATACATAGAGATGTATATGTGTCTACTTCCTTCACGTCACAGTGCTAAAGATTTTCTTTTTGTAGAAGTTCTCTCAGATTTCTGCATCCCTCCATCAGGACTAAAATTCTTTGGCTCGATCAATTTCTAACTTGGCCCAGAGTTGACATTTCCAAAGCAAGCATTTCTAGGTTGACCAGGAAAGGTGTAAGAAGACATTTCTCTCATGAAACTTGGCTTCCATCTCTTAGCCCAGTTCGAGAAGCAGATTGGGAACCTTGCAAATTTGTTAGATCTACGAACTCCCTGGCTATTTGCTTCCTTGGATAATAAACCTACATGAACGTTGTTTTGAGGCTTACAGAGAACTTTCTAGAAATTACTTTTCTGGACCTTTCCTTACCGTGTCTATTAGGGCTGAAGTTAACAGAGCAAGCCTCATTACCTGCACTGTGTGAATGAAGTACAGAAGGTCCCTGGTTTCACACACCAGATACCATAGGCAGAATTCTTTCTTGCTCCAAGTACAATGCTATTCTTACATAAGACCCAAGGGTTCATAGATGTAGCTGTTTGAGTTAGCAAATCCTAATTGGACAAGGGTCACCTTTCCTTCCGTTTTTCACTGCTATATCTGGTCAATCACTACTTCCCCGCATCAGTGTCCCCCTCCAACATTGCTTAACACAAAAGGGCTGTAGAACAAATGCCTTTGATGGACATTGTGTTCAAGGCCCAGCTGCTTGAATGCAGCATAAAAGTAATGGGCTTCATAACAAGGTCAGTTCAGCTCAGTTGGGACCCTCAGAAAATTTGTAAAACACTGTTCGAAAAGTGATTTGGGTTTGTGAGATGGCTCAGTAGTAAAGACATCTGTGTGCAAGTGCAGTGATCTGAGTTCAATTCCCAGATCCTACATGGTGGAAGGAGAGATCTGACCTCCATCTATGCTCCTGGTACATCGATATGCCAGCCCTCTCTCTCTCTCTCTGTCTCTCTCTCTGTCTCTCTCTCTCTCTCTCTCCTCTTTCTCTTTCTCTCTCATTAATTTAAAGGTCCAACTGATTCCTATTAATTGGAGTGATAATTAAGGAAGACAGTTACGGGATAGCTTTACTATCAGGCTAACTTCTGAAGCCTTGGAAGTTGCCTCCCAGAGGCGGTGGCACTCCACTATGACCCCAGTACTCCCCGTGAGGAGGCAGAGTCAACTACGGCAAATTTCAGGCCAGCCTGACAAATATAGCCATCTCGAGGTTATCCTATGCTACATGGTGAGAGTCCATCTCTAAAAGAAAAAAAAAAAGTGTGCATCTAAAAGTTTGAGATGCAGAAAGAAGAATCTCTAAAATCAGCATTTCCTTCAGATAGAGTCAGCCCCTACACACCTGTCATAGTGCTGTATGTAGGATTTCCACCACTGGTGTCATCTGGCCCCATCTATCCACATTCCTAATGGTTCTACAACCTGTGACCCATGGCACTTAGCAGAACCCCTTCACATATGCAAAGGACTTCCAGGAGGAACCTGGCCAAAACCTTACAGTCCCAACTCCCAGAAACAGATGAGTGACAGCTCAGGTCCCTTGAAAGAGACGGTATGAAGATGCTGTTGAGTGCTGAGATGAATGCCAGATATGCATGTGATTGATAGTGCACCTGCGGCCTCTCCAGCTGTGTGTAGTCATGAGCAAACCTACCGTGTGATCAGCAACCAGTCATTCCTGCTCCTTCTGCTTGGCCCCAGCTGTAGGCAAAGGTGGGCCTCAGCTGCTTCCTCCCTCCAGAGTTCCGAGGCAGTGCACTGCACTTTGTTGTCTTGAACTACTACTCAGCCCTGAATCTCCAACAGCTGCTGAAACTTTCCCCGGGGACCCTTCATCTTAGACAGAAGCCTGATGATTGCCCCTGTCCCCAAGATGATAAAACACTAGAAGATTCCTGATTCTATTGCTGTTTGAGAAATAGGTAGGGGGGTTGGAGAGATGGCTCAGGGGTTAAGCCTTGGCCTGGCAAGCATCGGGACCTGAGTTCAGATCCCAGATCCCAGATCAAAATGCCAGGCAGAAATGGCAGCAGCCTGCATTTCCAATCCTGGAAGACAGAGCCTGGGAAACCCATAACAAAGCCATAAGAAGACAGAGCAATACAGGATGATTTGTGATACTATCCTTGTGCTTACACAGATACACAGAGTACCCACGCATACACTCCCAAAGAAAACAAAAGAATAAAGGAAGAGACGAGAATGGAAAAGAAAAGAAACAGGGAGGGAAGAGTCAGATTCAAGATCCTTCAGCTTTGAGGGGTGGGTGGGCTCTAATAATAAATAATACCTAACGTTTAACACCTGGCTGTAATTCCTTCCAGAGAACAGACTAACAGACTTGTCCCCTTTTCTGACAGAGGGATTTGTGCCCTGGTGGGTCTGTCAGTTTCCACCCAACTACTCAATGCTGTACACATGAAATCAGTCCAAATTTGAGCCAGCTGGGAGAGGGCAGGATTTGCGGCAGCTACAACAATTTGCCAAAGCTGGTTCTAGTAGGTTTCAGGAAGTTTAGCCTCGCATCTCTCCCATTCATTGGTTGCTGCAGGTCTCAGGCTATTTCAAACTCTATTCGCCCAGCATTTATACCTACCGATGACCAGCTAGGAAGTAGAGAGGCAGCTTCTCAGACTCGCCACGTGGTGACGTGAGTGAACAGTCTCATCTGACCAGCTGAACTTTCACTGTGTCTTTGTCCCTCTCTGTACTAGAAAGTAGTGGTTAATCCACTTGTCCCTTTCTAGGAAAAAGCTTTGAGGCCAGGAAGAAACAGAAATTTAGTAAAAGTCACAGTTGTCTTTTGACACAATGCTCTGTGGCCATCTGAAGGTATCTGGCTAGTTTCTCTGACTTTATTGGTATTCTGGCTTGGCTTGGTGTGCTACCATGGGGTGGTCCCTAAATCTTGGGAACACATTCTAAGTTAGTAACACTCACTGTTGAGGATACATCCGCAGAATGCATGCCAAAGGCAGCAAACAGATAAACCTGGGCACTAAGGTGACATACCAACACATCAAGTTGATCAGTCACAGGATCTATGTTCTGTGGTCTTGTTACTTTGCCACCCACATATACCACCTAAGGCCACATGGATCTGAGTTTGCAGATTTCAAGGGAGTGTCTGAAGAAATTGCCTCAAAGCCAAGGACAGTCGTTACGACTGACTTCTACCTGTTCTTGAAACCACCCGCTCTGCCTCCCTGAATCTCTTGTGTCCTAGAACTCCCAGCTCGCTTGGCCCAAAGGTGCCGTTTAGCCTTTAACAGAGTCGAAGCGCAGACTTCAGCTATTCAAGGCAATCTGAGCTTCTTTGAAATTGAAGGAATCAAAGGGATAGAAGTCCTGCCTATAGCAGTTAAACAGGATCCTGGCTTCTGTGAAAAACTAAGACGTTATGGAAAGACAGAGGATGGAGGTCGGGATGGTGACTTCTGCCTTTTTTCCTTACTTTCCTTGATTGATGAATTTTGTTCTGTGACAATTTCATACATGTGTACAAAATATTTCATTCATTCTCCTTTCTGTCCTCCTCCGTCTCCTCCCACATCCCCCAGCAACCATTTCCCCTTTCGAGACTTGCACCCATATTCACATCCTTTAGTTTGGGACAAGCACTTAACGACTGGGTCTGATGGAGAGTTCTTCTCTCGGCCTCACATTCCTCTAGGCAAATAGCTTCCCTCTCTTTCTCCAACGCTTGGCACAATCTGATTACCCATTCTTCACTGAACACATCGGGCAAGTCCATTAGTCTCCTGATGTACATTGGTCAGCCATCCTCCATCCAAAATGAAAATCCTTTACATCCCAGCCCCCGAGGATTAATTAGAACAAATAATTATCAAAATTGCTTGCACAGTTCAGAGTCTTGCCTAGGCATGGGCACAGATATGCATGACTTAACGAGGAAAAAAAAAGTGATTATATTAAACATGAAGCTTATTATAATTGTGAGTGTAGAGAAACTCAGGCCTCTTTAATAATTGATATTTACCTTATACCCTTCCCATTAAGGGAGTTTTTAATAAAAACTCTATGTGAAGACTATAAAGTAAACCAATTTTAAAGACTGCTATTATGAAAATGGCACTTTTCATAATCAGCCCACTTGGATTCTCTAATTGATAAGACTCATCTTGGTGAGAAGTTTTTAATCTTCCTATCGAAACATTAATAGTGCAGTCTGGAATACAAATAAATAACTGAATAAATAACTAACTAAATAAACAAACACTCTGGGCTACAAAGTAAGAACTTTGTCAGAAAAAATAATGTATAAAAATAAATAATATATAAATAAATAAATAAATAAATAAATAAATAAATAAATCAAGATAAATTTTAATAGAGCCTACATCCTTGTTCCTTAGGTTATAAATTAGTAGAACATCCCCCCCACTTAGGGGTTATTCCTTATCAAAATGGCTAAATTCTTAGCCTTCTTTTTCCTGACCAGGAAGGAAATTTTGCATGCTCTAGCAGGACAGTAATACCTGTGCTGGGTACCGTTTCCTGAACTGAGGTGGCATATGTGCATCAGTAAACATTATGTGTCGAGTAAATTAAACTGAGCCTTATAATTAGGCAGTAAGGAAATTACTGGAGACCTGCAGAGTAAATCAGCGGTATTAAAACACTCTCCATTTTCTCTGAAGCACTTCAGAGGACCGTAAAAGGCCAGTGTCACTCCCATATACGCCAAGACGGAAATGCACTCGCAGCAAGACAACCTAAAAGACCCGCAATTCAAATAGGCCTTTGATCTGTAGTTGGGGGCGTCAGCTCATGAAATTTAAAAACCGGCCCTTTGGCCACTAACATGGGAAGGGCAAGAAAACTACCTGCTGGAGAGACTTTCGGGGGAGTGTTCTCCCGTAGCAGATGCGGTAAAGACTTTAACAGACAGTCTCTGGCACAGAGCCAGGACAAAGCAGCATTTCGTTCCTGATGGACCATAAGGATCGAGTAATGAAGGTGTTTCTGACGACCACAGGCTTTGAGATGGCCCCTCGCGATGCTGTGCTATTCGCAGTCATCTTTATTTACAATATTGATACTTTGCCCATCACGAATTGCAGTGCGGTGTGTTTATGTGTGCGTGCGTGTTCACTGTAAGTGCGTGTACGTGTGTGTGTACGTGTGTGTGCACGTGTGTGCGCGCATGCGTATGGAGGCCAGGAGTCAGTCACAGGTGTTCTTCCTTAGGTACCACGCATGCTACCTGGGGCTCATCCATGCCACTAGTGGGCTGGTCAGTGAGACCCAAGGATCTACTTGTCTCTGCCTCCCCTGTAGACATGCTATGAATGTACACGCCCACTCCTAGCTTTTTATGCAGGATCAGGGGTTTGAACCAAGGTCTCACACTCACAGTCTCTGTGCTGCACTCAGCTGCCTAACTGCACTCCCCAACCACGCCTCATGATTTTTTAGCATGAATTTTACTTTTGTAAACGTATGCTTCATACGAATCTACTTACCATGACACCAAGTTTTGTTGATGTAACTTGATATCTAAGGCCCCATTCAATTCTTACCTTAAGTAGACCTCTGCTTCTCAGAAAACACACCTTAATCTGCCTGACCTCGTGGTAAAGGGCCATGAGTGATAACATCATTTCTCATCTAGGTCAATGGAGAGAGAAACCATGCAATGCAGAAAACATGTACGTATGCAGAGCAAGAGAGAGAAATAGACATGCCTCTACTCTGAGTTTTTGACAAAAAGCTCTGAAAATACTTGCATAAGAACCTTAGCGAGTTCTTTTCTTCTCACATTTCATGTCTGACCCAGAAATCCTAAGACCTTTGTAATTTCCTGGCTGTGAACACCTGACAAAGAACCCTTAAGCCCTTTGGAACTTTCTGGCTAAGAGGCGCATCCTTTGCTGTAATGAGATGACATATGGTGGACTCCTGGATGACCTCAGGAAGAGAGCTGTTGCCATGGGAAACAGCCAGGAGATTACGGGATTAGAATGTTGAGCACCCCTCCCACCTCCAGCCTCCAGGGGAGTGAGAGAGGCTGAAGGTTGAATTGATTATCAATGGCTAGTGATGTCATCAATCATGTGTCTGTAATGAAGCCACCCCAAGATCCAAAAGGACAAGTTTGAGAAAACTTCCCAGTTTCTCATCACAGGGAGGTTTAGGGTGGATGCTATGGCTTGGAGAGTGGGCTGCAACTTTCCATATTCTGTGACACACACATCGTTACCCGCATTATCCTGAGGTCCTCTATCATCTACTGGTTCATGTGAACCATATATGAGTGAGTTCCATGTGCCACTCTGATAAGTCTAAGTCAATCAAACCCTTGGATGGGGTCACCAGATCCCCGAGGTACCGTTGTTAGGTCAGAATCATCAGTGGCAACAAACTACTTGCAAGTAACCCGTGAAATGGGTGTGGTCCGGGAGGGTCTGAGCCTTAACCTGTGGGATCTGATGCTGTCATTAGATGGGTAATGTCAGGGCTGGAGAGATGGCTCAGGGGATTAAGACCCTACCTCCCGAGCAGAAAGACCTGAGTTAGGATTCCAGATACCATATGAAAACCCCGTTCAGAAATGACAGCAGCCCGCAGTTCTGGAAAGTGGAGTCTGGGAAATCCCAGAGCAAAGCAAAAAGAAGAAAAAGCAATCCAAGAGGATGCCGGAAGCCACCCTTGGTCCTCCACAGAGAAACACAGTGCCTTTTAACACACACACACACACACACACACACACACACACACACACACACAAATAAATAAATAAATAAATAAATAAATAAATTTTCAAAATGGTAATGTCTACACACTGAACTGGAAGACTCAAGCTAGAATTAGACATGATCAGCACAGAGGAGATGATCCAAAATGTGTGACCACAGTGAGATTCTGAGGGATGTGTGTGTGTGTGAGAGAGAGAGAGAGAGAGAGAGAGAGAATGTGTTTGTAAGTGTGTAAGAGTGTATGTGTGTGAGACTGTGTGAATGTGTGTGTTTGTAAGAGAGAGAATGTGTGTGTGTGAATGTGTTTGTGAAAGAGAAAGTGTGTGCATGTATGCTTGTGTGTGTGTGTGTGTGTGTGTGTGTGTGTGTGTGTGTAAAATGGGTTCCCAATCCTTCTAAACATGAACTGCCCCTGTGAGTTGGAAAACTGTTAGAAGTCGGTTAGCGGGAGAGGCCCCATACATTCTCACATACAGTGGATAGGGGGTGGCTGCGTTAAGTCTGAAAAATTCACTACCGGAAACAAAAGTAGTGGAATTCAAAGTTAAGAAAATCGGAAGTCACCTGAAAAGCTAGTTTCCAGCACAGATTTCATTTTTTTTGCTTTTCTTTTTATGTTTCTGTGTCTGTTGGGTGCCCAAGAGCATGGAGGCCAAAGGGTAAGGTCCAATGACATACTCGGTCATGCTGCGCCTTGTTTTCCTTTAGTTTCCCTGTATGTATGTATGAGAGAGAGAAAGAGTGAGTGAGTGTGTGTGTGTGTGTGTATGAGAGAGTGTGTGTGTATGAGAGTGTGTGTGTGTGTGTGTGTGTGTGTGTGTGTGTATGGGAGTACATGTGCACACAGATGTACGTACAAGAGCGTACTTCACTGTGTGCCCGTGGAGGCCCTAAGGTGATCCTGGGAATCACCCTGGATTGTGCTACCCCCTTATTGCTTTGCCATGGGGTTTTGCCAGTTGTCGCCTTCCGGGGCCAGAATGACAGGCCACCACCATTTCCACTAGCATTTTTATGGGGATCTGGGATCTGAACTCAGATCCTTTCACTTCAGAAGCAAAGACTTGACCCCCCAGTCATCTCCCCAGTTCCTCCACTTTCTTTTCTGTGAGGCAGGGTCTCTCGCTGACTTGGAGGCACATGGATACAGTTAGACTGACCCTTCAAGTGAGCCCCATGGACCCTCCTCTCTGCCCCCCCCACCAAGCACAGGGATGCAGTCGCCTTGTGGGGCTTTTACTTGTTGCTGAAGATGAAGCTCACATCTTCCTGCTTGCACAGCAAACACCCTAACGTCTGTTCATCTCCTGATCCCACTTCCTTATTCTTTGGGTTCCAAACACTCAGAACCTCTGTGACCTTTGGCTCCTGAGGGCTCAGTTGCAGGTACACACCCCCATTTCCAGCTATACCACAGCACATGAGATAGCACAGTCTCCCAAATGGAATCTAATGTCTGTGCTTGAGCTGAACTCCAAAGTCAGTCCTGGAACACACAACTTCGGGGGTAAGACATACTTTCAAATTAGCAATGAGTACCATACGATCAATGGTCGTTTTTAAGGAATCTTAAGCTTAAATCAACAACCTACATGAATGACTGGTCTATCTTTGGGAGGGATATCTACATACGGAGATATTTCATTTTTTTTCAATGTCTGTGCCATGCAGACTTACTTTCGTTTGGATTCTAGGATGAGCCCCAGAGAAACAAAGGGTAACAGGACCTGGGAACAGGCTAAAAATGAACAGTTAAAGCAACCACCATGAAGAATTCTAGGGAAGATTTCCTGAAATCTTACAGCTTTCTGCATGAACCTCGGTTACAGGAATTGGATAAAGTTGCGGTAGTGAGTTGATGGTATTGTACTAAAGGGGGAAAAAAGCTGAAACTTTCTGGAAGGGCAAAAAAAGTGGTGGTCATTCCAGGTAGAGAAAATCTTGTACGTATTATAAGTTTGGGCTCACTACTGAAATCAGAGAAGCCAGGAGTAAGGGAGCTCAAGGTTAGGGTCTCTGACCCTTATTTCTTTGAGAAGAGCAGTACATTAGGACCAGTCAGAACGGAAAGGATGAAATGGATTAAGCACATGTTCAGGAGGTGGCAGCAATTGGACCTGAATGACTGGTGTGGATTTAGGGGTGCTGGAGCAAAGAGTTGTATGATGTGATTCTAGAGGAAAACGGATCAGAGAGCACTACCACACGTGCTTTTAGAGGATTGAGCTGGTAGGATGGACAGAGATGCGTCAACTTAACAATTAAAGCTCAGCTCTGGGAACATCTGTGAAAAACGAGTGAGTGAAGCCCTGAGCAAGCCTGCAGGAGATTGTCTAATTGTCGGGGAAGACCCAGTGCACTGTGGGCGGGAACAGCCCCTGGGTAGGTGACTAGGACGGATGGGGTAGTTGGTTCAGTAAGCTGGCATTCTTTAGCGTACCTGGGCAGGCTTTCAATCTGGAAAGTAAGGTTCGCCCCTCTCTCCCTAATCTCTGTGGATAGGGTACAGCCAGTTCACTGGATTCCTAGTGTTGATATGAACTCTCCTGCTGAGCCGGACTGAGGACCTGTAACTGGGCAGTAGTAAACCTCCTTGCTCTCATCAGCCATTCTGTCGTGAATTTTTCAACAACCTGCCAACAAGCTGCAACAGATGGACTACGGGATTGGCGCTAACATGCTCTGGGAATAACATTCAACCAATAGCTGCCTCTAATGTTAATGAGCAGGTGTGAACACGAGGAGTGAGCCAACTAACATTGCCTCGTTCCCAGTTTTCTGTCCACAGGGAGATCCTTCCCGTGTGCGCAGTAACATCGTGATGGAGATCCATCAATAAACTGAAAAGCAAGGAGATGTGGAGGGGTAAGACCCTAGCCCCCCACCCCCTGCAAGGTATGATGGCAACAGCATAGGAGGCAGAGCCCGTGGGGAGCGGTCTGGCTCTCAGTGTCTCGCATCTATCAGTTTCCTAGGGGAAGCAGGAAGAAGAGGAGGAAGTGTCCCCTGAGAAAAGTGATTGCAGAAGCCATTTCAGGTAATAAATGGTACCCTTAGCCAAGAAGGGGTCAAATGGGACAGATGTATTTGGCCACTCGCTCAGTCCAACAGTCCACAAAGTACGTTCAGACAGAACCCAGACAATTAGCCCCAGCAACAACTCAATTCCAGCCAGAGTGGTGGCCGCACAATGTGTTTCCGAATGGCCTCCCTTCTGGTGACACATTTCCTCCAGGAACCCCGGCCCGACAGCGACTCTAGGCCAACTGCACTCAAAGAGCAGCGTGGGTATTCTCAAGGGAATGTTCTGGTACTCTTAAAAGGATAAGCTACAGAAATCGCTACTGCTAGCATCATTCTGTTCAAAATTCTTTTACATTTTCCTGCTTAGGAATTACAATGTGTCATCATTACAAATACGGTAGATTAAAAAAAATCCACCAGTGGATCTCTCAGTTCCATGTGTGTATGTGTGTGTGTGTGTGTGTGTGTGTGTGTGTGTGTATAGTTGTAAGTGTATTGTATATGTGTGACAAATTGACAACAGGTGTCTTCCTAAATCACTCTCACCCTATTTATTTATTCATTCATTTATTTATTCATTCATTTCACTCATTCATTCATTTTCAAGATGAGATTCCTCACCAAACCTGAAGCTGACCAAATGTGTGAGATTGATTGGCCACAAAGACCTACAGATCCTCTGCCTGCCTCTACCTCCCGAGATGTACTCCTGAGGGTCAGGCAGGGGGATTGCAACTGGAGCATACCCTGTACTTCATGTCTCCAAAAAAAAAATTGGTGTGCAGGTACTCAGGACTGTTTTATCAGAATTTCTCTAAGTTACGTGTAGCCTGAATACATAACCCTTAGAGAAGGGTCTTGTCTAAAACATGCCTTTTTTTTTTTCTATTTTTGAACCCTGCAACCTATTCTGCCCAGCTCTTCCTAGCCTTTTTAATTCTGATTTATGGTGCGCAGCTACCTCTGAGTTGCTTACTCTTATCTTTCACAGCTCTTTTGCTGTGTGATCATTTCTGATCTCCACCTACTCACAGCACTCTGACCTGAGGGACCAAAGGCTCAGGGTTTCTTCGCAGTGACACGGGGACTTTGGGGTGACAGCACAGCCTTTAATTTTTGGAGGAAACCACGGTGCCCTTGTTTGCTGCTTGCCCCTTTACGGAGAGCCTCGTGTCCTTAGGAAGCAAAACGCATTCAAATCCAGAAATAAATGATTTTAAAATGTTTCTGTACAACGAATGAATCTAAAAATAATTGGCCCCATCAAGGCTGATGTGAGAAAAAAAAGAAAAAAAAAAACTCAAAGCATTACTGTTCCTCTTCTCTGTGAATGTTTTGGAATGACTGTAATTCTCACACCAAGAAGCCAGATACCTAAACATAATAATACATTTTCCAACGAGAATCCAGCGAGCTGTAACAGCTGGAGACCCAGGAGATGGTATCAGGCAAGAATCAGCTTTTGACAGTCACTGTAGATTTGTTTTCCTGTGCCGCCTAAAGTGCATACCTCTCACCACACATCCTAGAATTTGGAGGTACCCCTGTTGGAGCCCCCAAAAGACCTCTGGGCCTCCAGGATTAACTACCTGGAAGTCAAAGCAAGAATGAGCAGGTCATGGCCTGTTTGGGTTGCAGAGTAAGGTCATGAGCAGCTGCTTGCAGAAATGGTGGTGATGATGATGACGATGATGATGATGATGATGATGATGATGATGATGATAAAACTAGGGAGACCCTAGATTCAGTCTCCAATGTGAAAGAAATAAAGTTTATGAATTTATATGTATGTATGAGCACCTACATTTCCTCAGGTTTTCTCCAGAGTAAATTAGAATATAAAAAGCCCCATAAAGCAAACCTTTCTCTGTCTCTCTCTCTCTCCATATACACACACACACATGTACATATAAACACTTTTATCTCTCCATATGTTTCTCCCAAGTATGCTAATGTATGCATATATGAACATGCATACATACATATACATAGTTATGCATAGATATGATATGTATGAATATGTAAATGCACGTATAGCAATACACCAACACACACAAACACATGTATGTGGTTTACATGCATGCGCTGGTTTACAACTAGGTCGGATGGGTAAAGCTTTTGAGATCAAGTCACAGCCAAAGTATCCGAGCTAGGAACAGCACCCATTCCCACTCTGTGGGCACCCATGGGTGCGTTGATTCACTCTTCATCCTCAGCTGTGAAATGGGCTCAGGGACAATCTCTCTACGTCACTAGTGTGGAGACTCAGTGTGGCCATGACGAGAAGTGAACTTGGAACAGAGCCAGGCACACATCCACTATCATTCAATCTGCATCTAGTGGGCAATGACTGTACAAGTTCTCACTGTGGTGGTCTCTCTGTGGCATAGTTCTTTTAACAAGAAGTGAGTTCCAAAGGTCACTGCTAGGAAATCATTGAGTTCTACCTGTTCCACAGTATCCCTGGAAGGCTTTTCTGTGGACGTCTCTGCGCAGAAGAATGGACCTTTGACTTGCCGTGAAGTGACACTTTTTCCTTTTAGACTTTTGTTCGCTGGTTATGTCACCATCCTCTGTGGTACTGACCCTAACAGAAAAGCATTCTATTCTTGAATTTTTATTGCCGCACATATTTCTTTCATCTTCCCAGCAAAACTGAGCCTTTTGCCTAGCTTCACTGAACCATTTTGAGAGACCTTGATAATGGTTCGTGAGAGTAAAGGGCTAACAATTAGGCTTCTGAGGGTCAGAAGCCCAATAGGGAACACACTGTGTGCTGGTATTCCCTTGTGATGCCAGCACACGAGAGGTAGAGGAGTAAACAGGAGAATCAGGCATTCAAGGTTATTCTCAGCTCCACGGCAAACTCCAGGCAAGCTTAAGCTGCATGAGATCCTATCTCACGATGACAACAACAATAATAATAATTTTTAAAACAAAAGGAATAGGCTTCTGATTAACTGGGGGTAGTGATTCGGTAGCACTGCACAGTTAGTACTTATTTAGAGAAAGGCTTGCATTCTAATTTGTTTACTGACACAGAATAAAAGACCCATAGAAAGATCTGAATGATGCCAAGAAATAGGCAGCACTGCTGGTTATGTAGGACAAAATGAGAGATGACACTATAACGCTTTCTCGATGGTTCTGAGAAGAGCAGGCAGGACTTCGGAGGACACTGGCTGCAGCGAAGACTTAAGCATTTTCAACAGGCTCCCTTCATGTCGTGTGCAGCATTTGATCGTCCCCATGTGCCCAGATGGGGGGCACTGATCAACACTTGCCAGTGGTCTGTCTTCAGGATCACAGCAATACAAAGAGCTCGGGCATGAGGTTTACTATGCCCAGAGCAGACCCTAAGTCCCTGCAAAGCCACTTTTTCTTCTGATCAAAATACTTCTAAGAAGATTCTGCTCTAACACTGCCCATTGTCCAATGTGTGATAGGCAAGAAGAATTGATGACAATTAGTTTAACATCATGTTTTTTTCCACACTGTGAGACTCTCTGTCCCTTCAGGACATGTAGCCTCAAGAGAGAAGATCTATTTCTTGAACATTCTATGTCCACAGCAATCTATTCTATTGAATACTTTTGATTTTTTTTTTAAGGTCTACAAATCTTACTCCACTCTCTTTAATTAGGGAGAGCTAAGATGTGGATCGCAATTGAGTTCATTTCATTTAATTTGTGAATCTCCCGGGTCACCCTTCTAAAGAGCTCTTCCAGAGGAAGAACTGGGGGGCAGAGGCAGAAGATTGAAAGATTAGGAGGCCATCAAAGTCCATTTCTCCTGTATGAGATTTAATCTCTCTAAATGTCATTCAAAGTGATGTATGTGTCTTGGGATGTGCCTTGGCTTATTAGGAGGGGGGAGTTCCTCCCAGAAGTTGCCTCAGGAAGGTTTACCTGGAATCGAAAGACCTGAACTTATCTCAGAAATAGGAGTCACTAACCATCGGGGGGCCACTTTCCCAGGGGACCATCTGACACTCAGGAGAAACTCGGTTAATCTTGTTAACTGGCCACCAAATCAAAGCAGAAGACCTTTCTGAGAGAGCCAAATTAGTCACTCCGTGTTCTGTCTAAATCGTAGCTTTGATTTAAATCTGCGAATGTTTTTGTGCCATACAGGTGTATGTGGAGAGGCAGAAGAGATGGAGGGGGAGACAAAAATATCTCAACATATGGATGGAGTTAGAACTGACAGATGGAGACCATTTTAGTCCAACACAGGCAGATTAAGAAAGAGAAAGGTGTTTAAACCAAATCCACAGCTGTGGCGGGACATTATGCCACAACTGTTGAATCTTAATGCCATGAAACAATCCTTCTGTTATCTTATTTCTCTGTGGCTTGAGGAAGGTGAGAAAAAAAAAATCACAGGTATAGAATAATTAAGGGGAAGAGCATGTTGCTTCCATTGCAACTTTTAAAGGAAATTCTTCAAGGAGTTTAACTGTTCCCCATTTAAAATTCCAACAATGCCTTTTGTTTAAAAAGAAAGTCACCTTTTTTTTTGTCCCCCTTGTCTCCTGATAAGATAGAAGCAGTCTGTTGTAAAGGTCTCTAAGCAGAGTGCATCAAGAGGGCTGGATCCCGCATGTAAAAGCATCAAGCGCTTTTTAAGTCAAACCAGGGAGTGGAAGGATGCATTCATTGTCTATGTGGGACTCTAGTTGTCTGAGTTACTTCTGCAGCTGGGATGAAATGATAAAGGGAGCTGAAGGGAGAAAAGTGTTGTCTGGCTCAGGGGCTATGGTGACAACCCACATGGCAGGGAAATCGTAGCCGCAAGAGCTGAAGGGAACTGATCACGTTGCCTGAACAATCAGCAAACGGAGAGTGATGAATGCTGGTATTCGACTTGCTTTCTCCTTTCCACACCGTCTAGATCCCTAGCCCAGGGGATAATGCTACCCACCCACACGGATGGGGTCTTTCAGCCCCCTTTCACCTGGCTTGCCCTGAGACTAACATCACCTAAATAACGCCTCCACAGACGTGTTGAGAAGCTAGTCTACCAAGGGAGTCAAGACACGGCCAAGTTGACAGCTAACACCAAGCTTCCTACTAGCCAAAGATAACCCTTAGCAATGTCTTATAACATCTGATTTTTCACCCTTTAGAACCTCTGGCACAAGGAATGAATGGCTAATTTCCTTGGACTCAAACAGTTCCGCACGGCTTCAAGAGTACTAAGATATCACTACCTTCTGCCTAGTTTTATACATAAGCAAAGGAGATTAAAAGATGAAGGATGCAGAGCCACGCATGGTGGCTATAATAATCCCAGCACTTGGGAGCATCCGGCTGAAGGACAGGAGTGGATTCAGCCCGCTGCTACTTTAATGACCAAGCGCTAAAGGTCAGGGTCCTGTGCTTGTCACATTGCATGTTGCTAAAAGATAATAAAATATCAAATAAAATAAAAACACCTGAAACAATCAACTCAGTGAAGACAAGGCTGGTTGGCTCATGATTCTCATGTGCACATACATGCCCTGTCCTGGCTGGGATGTCAGGGTACCTGGGAAGCAGGGCAGCTGGATCTATGGCGATGCAGGTGGTCATGCTATTTCCACACTCCCAAAGAGAGGGTAAGAACTAATTCACCTAATGCTTGCTTGCACACTTGCCAAATTTCTGCAACTTTCTACAGTCGTGATCCTCTGGTCCAGGAAACGGTCCTTCCAACGCTAGGGAGGGGGTTCTTTCCACCCCAGTAAGAGTAACCCAGACCATCACCTATATGCATACTCAAGGGTTGTCCTTAATCTGCAGAGTCCCTCTCGGTAGGTGTGTCTCCTAGGCGTCAGGCTGGCAATTAATACTAGCACAGGTCCACATAACTAATTCAATAATTTCCATTAACCTCTAAATTTCTATTTGACATCAGACAAAGTATGAAGAATTGGTCTAAGAAGACAAAGTTAGGCAGACCCACACGCCTTTCTACATGTCGTTACTAATGCACGGAAGAATGATATCTTATTATGCCTCATTATAAGTTGGAATAAGAAGGAAACACTGTCCACAGAAGGTTTTGTTAACTGGGAAAATGAAAGTCTTCTGGGAAAATGAAAGTCTTCAGGTTTCAGAAGCATTCTCTCTAGAAGTCATGGCTCAAGCATGTCCCTACCTAAGCATTACACTGCAAGCAGCCCACCAGTCCAAAGACCCTCATTTCTAAAATGCCCCCTCAAAGTCTGGTGTGTTCCAGAACTTGATCCCCAGTTTATAGTGCTGTTTGGGGAGACTGTGGATCTTTAGGAAGTGGGTCCTGCTGATGGAAGCGATCTCTGGGTTTTGGGGGCAAGGGGGGCTTGAGGTTTCTACCCTAAGCCTCATCCTGACCTTTCTCCACTTCCTGGTCACTCAGATATGAACCAGCAGTCACACCGGTTCCTGTAGCCACAGTCAAGAGGTACACCTGTTACTGTGAGAGATTGTGTCCAGCAGTGAGAGGCTTCCGTGTGGTGTGTGTGTGTGTGTGTGTGTGTGTGTGTGTGTGTGTGTGTGTGTGTGCGTGCATGTGCACGCATAGGTATACTGATGGTACGCTAGCACTATATTGCATACAGAGGTCAGAGAACAACTTTGAATTTCAGTCCTTGCCTTCGACCTTGCTTAAGGTAGGATCTCTTTGGTTGTTGTCCGCTGTGCATGCCAGGTGAGCCTAACTGTGAGCATCCGGGGATTCTCCTGCCTCTGTCTCTCATCACCCTGCTGGGACTGTGGAAGCATGTGCTACACATCTGGCTTTTATGTGGAGAATTCCCCTCAGGTCCTACCACTCTGATGTGGCAAACACGCTTACCCACCGAACCATCTCCCTGTCCCTCCCACGGGCTCTGAATGTCACTGCCTTGCAGGGGGCTCTTCTCTGCTCCGCCTTTTCTCCACGTGCTAATGCAACGTCTCTCTGTGTGTAGATGAGAGAGAGAGAGAGCAACAACCGGAAGAATGAAGGCCTAAACTGTCACGCAGAATAAGAACATCATTAGAAATCAGAAGAACCCAGCACACCGTGCCCAAAAGTCAAAAGTAAAAACCAGTACCTGTCTCCTCAGGTCTCTTGTTTTCTTAGTCATCTTGTCAATTGCAATATTCAGGGGGTCTCCTTTTTCTTTTCTTCCAGTCTGTTAGGAAAAGAGAAATAATTTCTCATTTATAAAGTTAAATATCACAGACACTGACAGTCAAAAATATAAGTTGTATAATGTAAGCAGTTTGGGGGAAAAAGCAGCATTTCAATAGATAGCATAATTAGATCTCTGAAGTTTTTTTCTGAGATACAAATTAAAATTGAGAAGAGTCAATGCAGGCTCAGGATGGATACACACGCATCTACATTAAAATCCATGAGAACCACTTCGGTTTTCTGTTTCCGGCCACTTATGCATGAAGTAAATACAATAAAGATGTTTTGCTTTGCTTCCAAAAATAAATGTGTTCTGGGTTTTTTTTTTATTATGCAAACATACTTACGAAGAGAAGCTAATTGAGATGATAAAAATAAAGAATTCTAAGTTAATCACCAGATTAAGAATTTTATACCAACATTTCATAGGCCATGTTTCAACTTCTGTATCTAACTGACAGGAGATGCTTTACCGGAAGATAAGGCTGTCTTAGCTGCCTAACTTTGCTTCTGTGATGAACACCTGACCTAAACAGATTTAGGGATCAAGGACACTTATTCCTGGTGACATTTCCAGGATACGGTCCATTCCAGTAGGAGAGATACCCACAGGAACCTAGGAAATGGTCACGCCATACCCAAATCAAGAACAAAGAGGGGCAAAGGATGGCTCACTCGTACGTACTTGCTATCAAGCTTGCTAGCTGACAAAATGCTTCCAAGCTCCCTCCAACTTACCAACCTGCTCAGGGAATAGTCCCGCCCACTATAGGCTCGTCTTCCAACATCCGTTACGTCCTAAAGACAATCTTCCACAGGCTTGTCCAGACGTCTCCCTTAACAATACAATTCCTCTCTGGTGTACCCAAAGCCCCCCACTCCGTCTCCCCGCCAAGTGAGGCTACCTGGTACAGGAGTACCCCTAATTTCTACCTGTACATCTGGGAGAGGCTAAGCGTGAGAACAGGCCACTCACATCTTGCAGTCAGGAGACAAGTTCCCTTCAAAACTCTAACATGCAGATGTGGAAGCCAAAGTGGACAGACAAACAAGCGAGACTTCAAGCAATTATTTATGAAAACTTTCATTAGTGTCTCTCTTTGTTTCTGATTCGGTGGTGTTATAGAAAAAAAAAAACAAAACAAAGAGAAGGTCTGTCTTTTTACATAGCAACAAGATCCCCTCCAAACATGCAAAGTTCTTGTGCATGCCACAGATGCATGAATATGATTATTTTGAAAATAATTTTAGATATAAAATTAGTAAAGCTTAAGTCAAGCACCATGCAAAATAATTTATGTGAAGTCCTAGAGACAGGAAAGTCTTATCCAGTTGGAATAGGAATTGAACCTAGGCTCTCATACACAAAGGCAAATATTCTGCCTCTGAGTTGGACTATATAAAATCCTGCAGGGGGGCTGGAGAGGTGGCTCAGGGGTTAAGCCTCTGCCTTGCAGACGGAAGGTGCTGAGTTCAGATCCTAGACCCCACGTATAGAAGGCGGGGGAAGCGGGAGCCACCTGCGTTTCCAGTCCTGGTAGGGCGGAGCCTGTGAATCCCGGGGCAGAGTAAACAAGGAGGCGTCCGTGCTTCTACACACACACACACACACACACACACACACACACACATACACACACGCGCGCACATGCATACACGCACAATTGAATAAATAATAAATTTAAAAAAATTAAAATCCTGCAGGGCTCTATATTCAAATGTTTGATGAAAAGATATCCTAGGTCAGGAGTTATGTCCAGCCTTTTAATATATGTAAGGAAAGGAAAGTAACATTCAGTGGGTTTCAAAATGGTCTTTCAATGAAAATATCCTGGATACATGAAACTGGGACCTCCATTTCAAAGCTACATAGTTGTACTGAGAACAGTCACTTTCCCCTGCAACTTGCTTCATTAACCTTTTTTTTTTTTTAACAAGTGTCTGACGCATAGCCTCACAGGATTTTCATTGAAAAGTCAAAACCGGGGCATATGTATGCATATTTTTAGTTGTCTAAAATTCTACGAATCCCTCCGTTAGTTCCCACTCTCTAAACCCATACACTAACACTTTCAGATGTACACACTGAGGTTTGTCAGTAGGAAGAGCTTAAAATAAAGTGGCTAACATTTTACAACTTGGAAATATCAGCCTACAAATAGCTCCAGGAAGACAAAAGTCTATGGAGAAGAATTAGTGCACTGCTGGATCTTTCTGGCATTGTGGTTGCATAATCCAGGGGCCTCCACTCCCTGCCCAGGCCACAGGGGATCTAGGCTTCTTCTTTGGATTTCTTGTAAATGGGATGTCTGACATCGAAACAGAACATAGACCAGCAAGGTGGCTGGGCGGCAAAGTGCTTGCTGTGCAAACTTGAGTGTCAGGGTTTGATTTCCTAGAATCTAGTGTGTGCACACACATACAGAGGGAGAGAGCAAGGGAAAGAAGGAGAGAGGGAGGGAGAAGGAGGATGGAGAGAGGAAAGATAGAAGGGGAGAGAGAAGGGGAGAGGGAGAAAAAGAGAGAAGAGGGAGGGAGGGGAAGAAAAAGAGAAGATGGAAAGAGGGAGAGACAGAGGGGGGAAAAGGGGGAGAGGGAGATGCAGGGAAGAAGAGAGAAGATGGAGAGAGAATGACAAAGAAAGGAGAGGTAGTAGGATGAAGAGAGAGGAGAGAGGAAGATAGAGGAAGGGAGAGACAGGAGGAAGAGAGAGGGGAGACAGAGAGAGAGAGAATCAAATGGTACTTTCCTGCATGGGTCTGAAGTGTAAACTTCCTGAGACCCACAGATTTTCCATTCCCTTCCTCTTTATTGGAGTCATAAAAAGGTGCTGCAGAAGGCACGGTTGTGAGTTTCTCATGTATATGTGGTGTGGTGTTGTGCATTTCGTCTACATGCACACACAGTGACTAATGGAAGATGACAAGCATCCCGACCCATCTCATTCACCTTCTTCCCCCGGGGCAGGGTCCCTCCGTGAACCTGAAGCTACAAGGCAGCCAGTGTGCAACCTGGGAGCCTCTGGTCTCTAACAACCCTGGGATTCCACATGCATGTGGCCACGCCCAGCTCTTTTGGCTAGTGGGTCCTGGAGATGGATTCAGACTCAGGTCTTCCTGCTGTGCCATTAAGTGATTTTACCCACCGTGAAAGTGATTTTATTCACCGAGCCTCATGAGTTTGATATGAATTATGGCTAAGACAAGAAAATAGACCACTCTAAAATGAAATGTCATTGAGACAGTTTGGGCACACTAATATTACCCAGTATGAACAGTGGTAGGCGCTAAGCTCTCTCTAAACTACAATGGGGACAGTGTTCGCTTTAGCTTCCTGTTGCTTAATGAATACAGGACCCAAATAACTTTGAGGAATAAGGGGTTCATTCCAGCCCTTAATCTCAGTGCCAGCTCATCGGCACTTCAAGGAGAGTTCGTAGTACACATGGTGTGGTGGCCACACCACACCATAGAAAGAGTTGAGATAGGGACTTACCTCCTCACTTAACATTGTGCATGTATATAAATTTCCACCCAGCTTGTTCTCTGTCTTACCTATCTGACCAGATAGGTGTCACACTGGCACCTGTACTGGTGACTACTGGGATGCCCTTGGGACTAGACGGAAGGGGTGACTCATTTATCTAAAATTCAAAGTGTGAGGGAGCACCAAAGAACTCACTAATCGAAATAAATAATATTTTAATGCAGTAGTCTAAGCATCCATTTCAATGCCCCCCCCAGGCCACCTTAAGCAAAATGTGAAATTTTAAAATAGAGACAAGACCTTGCAAAGCAAGAATTAGAAAGGGACCACGGAGTAAAGTCCAGAATTTGACAGAATTTAAGCGAAAACCCTGGGCAAGCAGGTCAGGTGAATGAACAAAGGCCTGGGCTTCATTCCCAGCTCCACGTGAACCGAGTATAGTGGCTCATTGTGGGCGTGGAAGTCCCAAACCATCTTCCGTTGCCTAGGATGCTAGTGGTTGCCAAGGCTTGAGAATTATTGTCCTAAAATTTTACAGGGGTGTTTTCATCATGAAAGGAGAAAGAACTCAAGAAATACTACTGTCAAGGGTTGATGCTGGGTGGTAGGTTTCTCTCAACGGTACGCCCAGTAGTGTTTGGTTCGTGCTCCAGCAAGCGCTCCGGCACATATCAGCAAAGGCAGCCCAGATGAAACTCCGTGGGCCACACGTGCAAAATACACATGACATTGCAGGAAATAAGAAGGGTTGTAATGGATAAAAGAGAGGGGGTGGAATTGGGGCTTAAGGTATGAAAACATCATAATTTCACTATATTCGTGTATGAAACTCTAAAAGCACAGGAAAACTGTCTAAAAAAAATCATTATTTGGACTTCAAATGTAGCTCGGTGTTCTGTTTTTCGGTGTTGAATGTGGAACCCCTACCCCCAGCCCTCTATTACTGGTCTCTGTGAGCTTGGGCTGATGACCGACTGTTTTTATCCTGGGGCGGGTTTTCTCTTAAGTATCGTACGGAGATCACGTGTGGCCTTTCTCCTTCACAAAATGAGGAGGATGACCAGTCACGGTGCCAGTTGTGTTTGAAACAATAGAAGGCATTGCAGAATCCAGGGTAATCAGAACATTACTAGCACAGAAAAGAAAATTAAAAGAAGTGATTTAAAAGCTACATAGGAGCCAACATAGTCATGTAGATCTAAAATCCTAGTGTTTGAGAGGCTGAAGTAGAAGGCCGGTTATGAGTTCAAAGTCAGCTTGGGCCATACAGGGAGCTTGAGGCCAGCTTGGGCTATGCCCTGAGAATTTGTCTTAAAAACATAAAAAGAAAGAGGAAGAGAAAGGAGGGAGAAGATAGAGAAAGAAAAATGAAGGGAAGGGAAGAAGGAGGGGGAGAAGGAGGAAAGTAGTAAGAGGGAGGGAAAGAAAGAGATTGAGGGAAAGGAATGGAGGAAAAAAGAAAGATAGGAAGGAAGGAAGGAAGGAAGGAAGGAAGGAAGGAAGGAAGGAAGGAAGGAAGGAAGGAAGGAAGGAAGGAAGGAAGGAAGGAACGAAGGAACGAAGGAACGAAGGAAGGAACGAAGGAACGAAGGAACGAAGGAAGGAAGGAAGGAAGGAAGGAAGGAACGAAGGAAGGAAGGAAGGAAGGAAGGAAGGAAGGAAGGAAGGAAGGAAGGAAGGAAGGAAGGAAGGAAGGAAGGAAAGAGAGGAAAAGCAAGAAAGCAAGAGAGAGGAAAGAAAGAAAGAAAGAAAGAAAGAAAGAAAGAAAGAAAGAAAGAAAGGAAGGAAGGAAGGAAGGAAGGAAGAAAGGAAGGAAGGAAGGAAGGAAAGAAAGAGAAAGAAAAGAAAGAAAGAAAGAAAAGAAAGAGACAAAGGGAGAGAAAGGAAGGAAGAGAGAAATAAAGGGAGAGGGGAGGAAAGGAGGAAAGAAAAGAGAAAAACTGAAAGAATTATTTGAAAGCATATGTTTTGAGTGCTTAATTCAAACAGATTATAAAATCTTCAGCATATGAAAACTCTGGAATCTTTAAAGGAAAGCAATTTCTCTTCAGAAAGGAGTTTTTAGGACGGTTCATTTTACGCAGACAGCTAGTCTGAGATGTCTTCACAAAGTTAAATATGCGGCAGAAACTCTTACTTAGTCATCATTATAGTATGCTGCTAGATGCTGTTGAATAACCGAAGATTTGCCCATTATCAGCATGAGCAATTTCCACACCCTGGTGAGTCAGCCAGAAGCCTCGCCTAGACCTTCCACGCTCCGTGAATTAGGAAGAGTTTAATCAACCGAAGCAGATGGGCACCTAGCTTTTCACTCCGAGATCGTTTCCGAATAACGAAGTGTGTGGTTTCCAAGTTGTCTTCTGCTTCCCTCCTCTCTGCCTTTGCCGGATAACGAGGACACGGCAGCTACTTGCTCTCTGCCAATATTGACCGGAATGTCCCATCCATCCCCTGGATAAAGAGGTAAGGGATAGACGACAGACCTTGGATTGCTAACAGAGAAATCTTGCAGAACAGATAACCCTACTTTTCAGCTACAGAGAGGGAGTCATGCCCGGCAGACAGGCATGGGGGACTCATTAGTCTTGGGGCTTTTCTCTGTTATAAGTCTTGGGCGGGTAGAGGGATTAGAACACAGTAAGAGATCATGGTGCCACAGGGCCTGGCTGCCCACAAACTCAGACATGAAAGCTTGCTTTCTCATACCAGCCCCGTGTTCTTGGTCTCTGTGATCTCGAACTGATGACCGACCTCCGCTTTTGGTTCACGGGTTAAAAACCTTTGTCTCCCAAGCAAAGGAACCTGAGACTGAATCCCCAGATCCCATGTCAAAAATGTCAGGTGGAAATGAGGGCTGCCTGAACCTCAGGCCCTGGGAGGCAGAGCCTAGTAAATGCCAGAGCAATCCAGAATGATTCCCAATGTCACCCTTAGGTCTACAGACACACATTCAAGTGCCCTCTGGTATACTAACACATAGATATACAGACACACACACACACACACACACACGCACGCACACACACACACGCACGCACGCACGCACACACACACACAATAGGATCTGTAGTTTGTTTAGCACAACAGTTGAACTTAGTGTTGAGTGACTTTTATGTCTCCCCTTTTTATCTCTTTTACCTCTCCCCTCATTCGTCTTCTTGAGCGCCCAAAATGAGAAGCACAACATTCAGACTGGAAGTGACTGAGCATGATTCCTAATCTCAGAGAGTCTGCCAGCACATGTAGATTTCCTCTAGATAACAGGTCTAAATCCTCTGTTACAAAAATTTCTGGATTCTGTTGATTATATAATTCTGCATATTTGTCTTCAAAGACTAGCCCCCAAATGTGAGTTTGGGGACAGGATTTTTCTTTGTCACTTTCTGTCTGCACACCTAGGAGGATTTTCTTGACCCTGCTTCCCACGTGCCTTCTTTCTTTTCATTTTCAGAGCACTAGTCTAAAGTACAGACATTACCAGGCAGGAGGAAGGCTCTCCCACACCCTATGGGCGCTTTTCCTGGTGGCTAGGAAGGTACAGGCTGAAGAAACTTTCTTTGTTTTAGTTCCTATTGAGTTCTATTTTACAAACATCTTCAGGGTAGATTCCTTACTTGAGCAGATGAGATGGAAGAGAATAAATTGCTTGACTTGGAGTTTTGGAGAGAAGTCTTTATACTCTCACACTTTGGGTCTCTAATCAAGCTCAATTTGCCAAAGTGTCAGATGCTACACAGAACATCTCATTATTTCCAGCTTCATTAGGTAGAATTTTGGTTTTTATTATTAACCTACAGGAAAAGCCCAATATTTTGTTTCAACAATCTTCCATGATACTACATTTTATGTACTTCCAAAATAAAAGGCATTGTACTTTGGATAGGGATCTACTCTTAGGTTAAGAATGTAGCTCAGTTGGTAAAGTACATGTCAAAAAAGTGTGAAATCCTAGATTTGATCTTCACCCTCACATAAACTGGGTGTGGTGGCAAGTGATAATAACTCAACAGCTGAGAGTTAGAGGCAGGAGGATCATAAATTCAAGGTCAGCCTCTCCTACAATAGAGTTTGAAATCTGGAAAGATAGCTTGGGATTTTAGTCTCTGACTTGAAAGCATAAAGTACTGAGTTTGGATTCCAGATCACAAGTAAAAAAAAAAAAAATGCCAGGAGGAAATGGTGTCAGCCTGTACTTCTGGTTTTGGAGGGTGGAGCCTGGGAAATCTCAGAGCAAAGCAAAATGGAGGTATAAGTAATGTGATTCCTGAATTCTCCCTTGGTCTTTCACAGGGATTCTCTCTCTCTCTCCTCTCTCTCTTTCTCTCTCTCTCTCTCTCACACACAAACACAAAAAATAAATAATTTTAGCAAGCAGAGTTTGAGATCAGCTTATGCAACATGAAACACTTTCTCAAGAAAATCAATATTCTCCCTCAGTAGATTAGATAGATAGATAGATAGATAGATAGAAAGATAGATAGATAGAAGATAGATAGATAGATAGAAAGATAGATAGTAGATAGATAGAAAGATAGATAGATAGATAGATAGAAGATAGATAGAAAAATAGATAGATAGAAAATAGATAGAAAAATAGATAGATAGAAAATAGATAGATAGAAGATAGATAGATAGATAGATAGATAAAAGATAGATAGATAGATAGATAGATAGATAGATAGATAGATAGATAGATAGATGATAGATAGATGACAGACAAATAAATGATAAATAATACTTAGAGAGATCCATCACTTTTAAAATTCTAAAGATGGACAAAATGCATTTATATTTGCATTTTCAATGATAACACAACTGATCCCAATGCTGTGATCTGCACAACAGCATCTTGTTAAGGGACATTAACTTTCAAGTCTTTGAAAATGAGGAGTTCTCTGAAGGCCACTCACATGTTTGTTCCTCCTCTCACCTAAAACACTTCAGTGCACACAGGCACAGCATGATTTCACGGAGGCCCGGGGAACGCAAATCTACCACCCAGCCCTCCCATCAGAGCACAGAAGTGCATTGAGCATGTTTTAGGGAACAGCAGCAATATGCGGAAAAGAGTTGTGAGAATGCAGATGCTGTTACCCCTCCCCACACACATTCAGATGTACTGAAAACTTGACTGAACGTGTGAGAAACCTTCACAAGAGTATGGGGTTTTGGTTCTCATATATCGGATGTATGAGGAGCCAATCCTATGCCCAGGCTTCAAACTGCTGTCATTTGAGAGAAGTGAAGCCTGCATTGTCAGAATGGAAGAAAGTAGCAATAAGTCCTGAACTGTATCTACGAAATATTTCACTGTCCTTAAAACCTGTGATTTAGACAGCAGGAGAGAGAAGGAAAACACATTATCTATCGATCCAGCAGTCAGCTTATCATATTTGGAGGGTTGCCCACCCACCTCAAAGATCACATATAGAAATCATATTCTCATTACAAACAGCACCATTATTTATAGAAGCTTGAAGTTTGCACAATACCTTACATTATGTATAAATCAATGTCTGAGCATACGGACCTTTCTAAGTATTTCCTTTATTTATTTCCTTTAAGGACACTTGTCTTGCAAAAGAAAGAGATGCTATCTCTTTAGCTTGGATGAAAGTTGAGCAAAGACCAATAGGTTAAGTCAGCGATCTGACTGCACCACTACACGGCATTCCTGGAAGTGGCCAGGCGAGATAAAGGTGAAAAAGAAATGCCAATGCATCTCTGACCTTCTCCGTGAGTTCTTGGTGCTCAAAGAACCATCAATTTGTAATCCATGACTATCAAAGAGTGTTATTGATGAGACCCCTGGTCTTTCCTGTTAGCAGAGGTAGCCTTCAACTTATGAGATGATATTCTGACATATTCGTTGCTACTTGAGAATGCTTCAAGCAAACAATGCTTTCAAGACACAGATAGCTTAAAGGTATAGTGAACTACGGCCCGTGGTCCTTGAGATCACATGATTTGATTGGGACCTGTGCCTGGCTGTCACTATCCAGTATCCAAAGAGTGTCATACCACATAAAGCCAACACCTAAAAGAGACAAATTAGACATTCAAAGTATGATTTCTACTGAGTGTGTATTATGTACACACCATGGTAAAGTTGAAAGATCAGCTAAGTTGTGTAAAGTTGGGGCCATGCCCACAGCATTATCAGTCCATGTGGACATGGGACGAGGTACACAGGAGTGGTTCAGGGAGATGAACTGCTATCATTTCCATTCTCCAATTAGCTTATCTGACTCTAGATTGTCTTTGGATCAAGGGATGCATGTGTAACATCCAAACTTCTGAGCATCAAGTGGAGGTTTGTATCCCTTGTAGGTAGAGCTACCAGAAAGAAGGCGTGTTTATTCTTACTAGGCTTACAAACAGATAGAAGACAGAGCTAGACGTATACAAGCAGTGCCCAAAAAGGGCACCCCAAAGAGAAAGCATAGCAGTGTAAGGAAAGAGGAAGGGGAAAGAGAGGGAAAGGGCTACAAGAAGAGATGAAGAGAAATCAGATCAGAGAAGGGATAAGGATTTGGGGGCAATGAAATTAAAGGTGAAGGGAAGGAAGAATGTGGGGAGGTGGAGAGGGAAAGCCAAGGAAGGGAGGAGGTGGGAGATGTTGTAGGGTGTTTTCCTCCCAGGAAATGCCTGCCATTTTGGTCCTAGATAATTAAGATCAAAAATAATTCCCTAAAAGACAGGGGCAGGGAAGGATCTGAATGTCAGTGTGCACATGCACGTCCCATATATACCCTCATCTGTGGGGTTATGAGGTAAGCTGAGGAAGATGAGATGAGGTCAAGTTCTATCCAGGCAGCCATGAGGAAGCCGTAAGTCATGCCGTGCTGCCTGTGAATTGTCTCTGCTTCTGTGAGTAACCCTCACCCCTGCTCCTATAAGTCACCCCAATAAACGCATTGGTTTATCAGTTCTTTGGCCTGCGGTGGAACTCCTATCTGGGGTGGGAAGGTGGTTGTGTGGGAAGTGTTCACGCAACAGAGGCGGGAGAGAAGAGAGGGGGCAAAGGAGCAGAGGAGAAAGGGAGGGCAGGGAGAGAAAGACCCCATTAGGCGTCACCTCAAATCAATACCTATTATCCAACTGTCCATCTGAATTGATACACAATGCATGGAGAGGTTTCTTTATCTCCATGGTTAGGATGAACTTTTGCGAGTCAGGTCATCACTTTGGTCTGCAGATGCCTTTACTCCCTCAGCCACCACCCCGGTCTTCCCAGCAGAATTTAAATCTGGAAGTAGCAGAGGCTGTGCATCTTAGAAAAAAAACCATAGGCCCTCTCGGTGCCTACTGAGGGCTGACTTCCTCGTTCACAAAGGGTTGTCTTCTTGGTGGGCTCACATGCGGAGATTTAAAGTCACCCAGAAGACACACTTCTGAAAATGTCTACAGAGGGATTTCAAGAGGGATTTAACAGAGGAGGGAAGATTGGCCTTGAATGTGGGTGATGGGATCCAGGCTGAGTAAAAAAGAGAAGGTGACTACCAGCCATCATCTCTCTCTGCATCTGGACCACGGAATAAACCTGCCGTCTCACGCTCAGACCACTGTGACTTCTCTGTCATGGGGCACTAGACCCTCAAACTGTGAGCCGAAATACACCCTCCCATCCTTAACCTGATTGCATCAGGGAGATAATGGAGAAAGGACACGAATCTCATTCACAAATGTTCTCTGCTCGTGACAAAATCACTTCTCTAAAGCATCTGTTTCAAATTCTATCACAATAGGAGTCACAGTTAGATGCACCATTTTGCATTCAAATAACGTGCCAAATGATTGCTTTCCTTACCATTCTATAGAAACCTAGGTTGGTCTGACACAAAACAGCCATTCAGTTAATTTTGCACAATAACTCAGGGCAACATTTAACCCCGATCCCAATTGCATCTAAATCCATAAGAATCTTTCTAGCAGATTACTGCTCACATGAGTTAGTAAGTCTTTCCCTATTGGAATTTTTCTCGCATTCCAGAAAGAGAAGCCTAACTATACCAGAGACACTAAAATACTAGATCAAAGCAAGCTGAAGGCAAAGTAGCAACAGAGGATGGATGCTTCAGGCAATACAGTCTATAGAGAAACCCAGAGCATAAGGTGGGAAGTGGGCCTTGGCAGGATCACCCCCCTTCCATTCACAGCTTCTACCCTGGCACTAGTCACAGGGAAGACTCTAAATCTAACACCATGACGTCATAGTGAGCCCCTCAGTCCAATCAATCAACAACCTTGAGATTTTGCCCCATGCAAATGTCTCAAGTCATAACATTCTTCTAAACTCTGTCGGTGATGTCAAGAAACCCCAGTGTAGACCTGTCACAGGACAATGTCCTTTGGTGACTGGCCCCCCTTCAACCCCCACCTGGACTATGAGGGGAAAGCTTTCATAGAATCTACTCAAGAGTCCTCAGCCTGGTCTCGTGTGTGTGTGTGTGTGTTGTGTGTGTGTGTGTGTGTGTGTGTGTGTGTGTATCTGTGTGTTCCTGTGGAGAATCAAGAGTGACTCCGGAAATCATCCTGGATTGTTTCTATCTCCTTCCTGCTTTGCTCTGGAATTTCCTACGCTTTGCCCACCAAGGCTAAAAGTTCAGGCCGCTGCCTTTTCCACCTGGCATTTTCACATGCTGAAGGCACAATCTTAATCCGGCCATCTCCAGCCCCCCTCTCCCAAAAGTCGGGATTCCTAAAGATAAACTTCACCTTCTTCACAACCCACTGCTCAATATCCTAGGACATGTGTGGATGGCACCTGTGCTGTGTTATTATTTCCAATCTTTGATTTATTTTATAAATGCAAGAATCACTCTCGGTGATTAATCTCCAGGCATCCTTGCATAGAAAGTATGTTCTCACTGGAACACCCCCTTCTAAACCTGGGTGATTGCTGAAAGCCTGGGTTAATTCACCACCTTTTCCTTCTTAGTCTTTTCTCACAGAGTGCTTAAAAATAATTTCATCATCATAGTTTGGACAAAAGCATTGATTCAATGAAATTTGAAGTTCCATTTTATTTGGAAGTGTGTTTTCCCCCCAAACCATTCAGTCACAATTAAAGCTATCAACACCTTAAGCATTTCTGGAATCTGACACTTTCCATTCCTTAAAAAAAAAAAAGTCAATCAGTAAGTCCACATGGGTGAAAGCTGACAGAGATTTAAAAATAATATTCAGGCAGGAGTTGTGAGAGTTAATCTTGGTGTCAACTTGACCACACCTGGCATTAACTAAGATCAACTGTCAGACCACCTGAAGAGATGATCAGACAATACATTTACAATACAAAGACCGGCCCCAGATCTGACTGGAACCCCCCAGTAGCAGACCAGATAAAAGGAACCATAGAACAGAAGATTTAGAAGAGAGATTCCAGGATGTTTGCAGGATGCTTCTGGGAGATTCCAGTGACTTATTTAGCCACTAGCCATGTCACGTCTGCCCTGAAAGTCTGTTTCTTCCCTCTGGAACTATAAGCTGAATAAATCTCCCTTTCTTCCTTAAGTTGCTTGACTTTGATTGCTGTCTCGCAGCAGTAGTTTGGAATAACTATTAAAGTTGTCTTAAATTACAGAAGGTATGTGTTTGTGGGGTCCCAGCCTTGGCTTTCTAGAGACATGTTGTTGATGAAGTAGAGGACTACTTCATCAAGAAACACCTTCAGGGCTAGAGAGATGGCTCAGAGTTTAAGCCTCTGCTTTGCAAGCAGAAGGTCCTGAGTTCAGATCCCAGAACCCACATAAAACTGCCAGGCAGGAAATGGTGGCAGCCTTAACTTCCAGACTTGAAAGATAGAAACTTTGCTCTGGGAAACTCCAGAGCAAAGCAAAAAAGAGGAAGTAGAAACCATCAAGATAACTCCTGAAGTCATCCTTGGTCCTCCACAGGCATACACAGAGCTGATTCACACAAAAAAATATTATTAAAAAATAAATATATGAACACCTTCCATTGAAGAAGGAAGCTGCTAGTTTGAGGCGGGATCTCCTCTAATCTATGGGTATAGTGACAGACAAATATTTAAAAGCCAGATTGATGCAATGTTTTTTGCAACTAAACCTTAATGATTTGTACTATTTCCAGGGCCTATGAACTGCCCCACCATAGATTCTTGTTCTGGTTTACAATATGAGGAAAAATCCTGATGGATAAAGAAAGATGCTTTCCTTAATAGATACATGATTCATGCTCCAGAAAATGCTAAGGCACATTCCACCAATTCATCTGGGATGGACCATTCATGCAGAAAGACAAGAAAATAGAGGGGAGTGAGGCAGGGAAGAAGAAGAACTGTAATGGGAAAAGGAGGGGGAATGAGGTTGGGAATTAAGGTGTGAAAATATCATAAACTTGCAGTATTCATGTGTAAAATGCTAAAAGCATTAAAAAATTAAAAGAACTCCTTCTTATCGTAACTCCTCTGTGGTCCGATCCATGCCCCACTGATCCACAGACACTGATTCTCCTCTGAAGACCAGAAGCTACTTCTACCCTTGAGCTGTTGATTATCTCCCAAGCAACGATTATATAGTGTGTGAAACTCTGGTACTGCTCATTGAATTCTGCGTGTCACACTGCATAAAACGCATCAGATGCACCATTAGGATCCCGTGTCGTCCAGAAGCTTGTCATGAGTGCCTGTCCCTTCTTGCCAATGAGAGGTATCAGAGTTCAGTGAGAGGGAGATGTCAGCGCACACTACATTGACTTGGAAGCCTTAAGTTTCCAGAGAAGCAGGCGCTGCCCAATGAGAAATGAGAGATCTGCAAATGCATGCGTGCACAAATAAATACTGGATATGAGAGCGGGTTAATGTTCTCGCCGCTGGGACCTGGTTCATGGTTTTGAGAGACCAGGTTACTTACATACGGAGATGCCATTAAAAATAAACAACTGGCCGTTGGAGCTGGAGAGATGGCTCAGGGGTTGAAGCCTTAGCCTTGTAAAAAAATAGGATCTCGGTAGATCCCGGGAAACCCCAGAGCAAAGCAGTAGGGAGGTAGAGGAAGCCAAGATGATTTCCAGTGTCACCCTTGAACCTCCATAGGCACGTGTGTGCATTCACACGCACGTGCACACACACACGTGCCTGCGCACACGCACACACACACAGAGGCTGGGTTTTCAGCAGCGGTAGACTAATAATGTCGATGACTCCAATTTTGTCTATACTCTGTGCATCTTCCCTCGCTACTCACAACCTGTACTACACAAGATGATGGATGCTTGTAAAAGATAGAGTCTTGTGAGCACACAGAGGGCTGAGGCATACACACCTTTGAGGGAACAAACACGAAGAACAGGTGAGCTCTCCCCAAGTCCTAGGTGGTGGAAATAGGTAAGTGTCCATCTAAGGGTAGCACCACAGGGACGTGGATGTAACAGAACTTCCAAGAGGTAGGATGAAGGCGAGGTGAGACAAGGCGCTAAGACACACTACAGGACAACTGAGGACTTTCTGCTAGTCGTCCCCCAAGTGAGCAGGAACTGTGGGTGACCGTGGCAAGATGAGATTCAGGAGTAAAAGGCAATTGTTCAGTGCTCTGGAGACTACAAAGATATCTCCATCCACACTAGACCAAGGAGCTCAGAACTGTCTCATCTCTTCCCATCATCCTCTCCGGCTACACCTCCCCTCCATCTCTATTCCAGAAACTTCTTCTTCCTCCCTCCACCCCTCCAAGGGTTTCACAGTTCATAGTGGTTAGGTACATAATAGTAGCTATACGAGAGAACCGGGGAAGGTTTCCTTTCCACTATATGGCCAGGTAACACAACTCAAGAGGGTGGGCAAGGTGGCTCAGGGGTAAAGCTGGTTCCTGGTGAACCATCATGGACACACTCTTCAACTCTCGTCGCTCTCTTTTCTCTCGCTCCTCTTCCTCGAGCCTCCCTTCCGTCCGTCCCTCCCGTCCCCGTCTCTCACCCCCTGGCACTCCTCCGCTCGCTCCTCTCAGCGGCTCTCTAGACGTCTCCGCTCGCGGTCTCGGAGGGCCCACCTCTCCCCCCCGCGTCGCTATCTCGCGGCGCTCCGCTCCGTCGTAGCTCCTCCTCGTCCAGCATCCATCCCGGCGCCCGCTCTCTCGCCGTCTCCTCTGCTTCTCCTCTCTCTTATTCTCCTCGACCTCGCCGCTCTCCTCTCCGCCCTCGCTCTCCGTGCTCATGAGCCCCGACTCGTCCCCGATCCCCTCTCGCCGTCGACCTGTTTCTCTACGCCTCTCCGTCGCTCCTCACTCTCTGTCCCTGCTGGCTCTCTCGGTTCTACGATCACGCCCAGCTTGCACTCCTCCCTCCCCTTCCCTCCTCTCCCTCTACTCCCTCTTTTTCCTGTCTCTCTCCCCCTCTCTCTCCTCCTCTCTCTCCGCTTCTCCTCTCATGCTCTCGCTCTCTGCCCCCTTTCCCCCCTTTCCCTCTCCTCCTCTCTCTCCTCTCCCTTCTCCCCCCCTCTCTTCTCTCTCTCTCCTCTCCTTCTCCTCCTCTCTCCTCCCCTCCCTTCTCCCCACCTCTCTGCTCTCTCTCTCTCCTCTCTCCCCCCTCTCTCCCTTTTCTCTACCTCCTCTCTCCCCTCTCTTTCCCCTCTCTTGCTCTCTCTCTTCCCTCCCTCTCTTCCTTCTTCTCTCTATCCCCTTTCCTCCCTGTCTCTATCCCTTTCCTTCTCCCTCTCTCTCCTCTCTCTCCTCTCCTCTCTCTCCTCTCTCTCCCCTCCCTTCTCCCCACTCTTTCTCTCCTCTCTCTCTCTTCACGCTCTCCTCTCTTTCTCCCCTCTCTCCCCCCTCTCCTCTCCCACCTCATCTCTCTCTCTCTCTCTTTCTCTCTTCTCCCCACCCTCTCTCCCATCTATCCTATCTAAAACAAATAAAATTTGCTCTATTTATAAACTAGCAAGTTCGAATCTAAACCTGTAGAACTCACTCTTGGCTGTGGTGGGCCGTCTTTGTTTCTCAAAAGCCTGGGCACTTTCTGAACTTCCTAAATCCATCCCCACACTGGAAGGGAATCCTCAGCTGGTCCCCGGAACTCCAACATCCAGGCCATCATCACTCCGTGTACTGCTGGGGCACCAGCGAGCCCAGTACTCACTGGAAACTTACATGGTATGTGCCACGGTGGATGCTACGCTGTGATAGAACCATCTCTGGAAGGCATTTCCAGCCCCCTCTGGAGCCAATGCAAGCTTAATGAGCCACGGACCCTCTCCGCAGCATCACAGTTAAAAACCAAACTAAGCAGAAAGCAGGCCGGAACCCTGAACACATGTCTCACATCGCCCCAAATATTCCTCACTGTGTGGCTCCCGTAAACACCATCTGCTGTGTTAATTTGCAAAGAATTAAAGGTTCTTCAAATGACACTTTGCTCTCCGTAGCATACACTGCGCCTATGAAGGGGGAGATGTTGAGAATGAACATCACTTGCAGACAGACCCGGGGGTCTCCTCTGAGGTCCTGCTAGAAGTTTCTAAGTATGCAAGGAATTTTAAGAAGTAGGTTGGCAGTATTCTATCCAGTCCAGCTGTAGAAGGAAAAGAAAATAACAAAATAACAGAACAAAACATGCGCCTAGATTATACTTTGAAATGTGGGCATCACTCTCCCTTCCTGGGCTTTTCTTGACATAATAGAGTCCTAAGTGATACATCAGAAGGAACAGAAAAAGGGAACTTCTGGGACTTTTGTGAGTTGGTGGAGAGTGTTTCCTAGTTTCTGGAAAGCAGCTATGGTACCTGCAAGGCTGACTGACTGTTTAGACCTTAATGATGTGGAAAGATGTAAAACATTCAAGTCTAGAGCCAGATTATCTTGGCCCATGTTTAGCCCCCATAATAGTCACCTATTACTCACCTCTGTGTGCCTAACATCCTGGCGACTAGTAGGCCCATGCTTTGGATTGCCCATCCAGACTCCTGGTTCCCACCAACCAGAACGCTAGGAATGTCATCGGACAGCATCTCTAGTCTGTAACAGTGATTTCTCCACTTTGCTGTTACCCACCGACCTGATATTTCCACCAATGCATTTGGAAAGTATCTTGTTTTATGATTTCCTATGATTTCCATGATTCTACAACTTCAAGAAACTGTTACCACAGTGGAACACATGCAATTGGGGGAAACCTGAATCTATGTTCCTAAATCACTCATATTTAGCTCCAGGATAAACTGTTTCTTATCCCTTTAAGGTGAAAGTTGTACTTTTATTTTTTCCATCCACACTAGCTGTTCATGCTTAGTCAACCTCAAAACAAAAGGAACAATTTCTCATTCTCAAACACCCCTCTCAGACGAGGCAAAACAGCAGCTGCCTGCTAATGTCAACTTTTATGCAAACAAGGTAGTCCAGGGTGCTACTGGATAAAAAGTGGTAAATGTCGAACAAAAATAAAAAGAAACCCAAAAACCTTAGTCCCAATCATCTGTAGACTAGAAGCACAAGACATTTGTTGCTTGTGGATTCTTGGCTCATTCTCCCAACGAATTATATATACTTCAGCCGTTCTGGAATAAAAGTCTAGAACTTTCTATTTCTCATTTTTATATTCTTTTTTTACATTCCTTTGGATTAAACCTAGGACTTTGTGCATACTACACAAGTGTTTTGACACTGGATTATACTCCCAGATTTTTCTTCGTTTATTTAAACAAGACTTTTTGGACGGAAGAGATGACTCAGGGGTTAAGACTCTGCCTCACAAGCAAAAGATCCTGAGTTCGGACCCTGGGCCAAACCAGTGGCAGTAGCCTGCACTTCTGGCTCTGGAGGGCAGAGCCTGGGAAATCCCACAGCAAAACAAAAAGGAGGTAGAGGCAATCCAGGGTGATTCCTGAAGTCACCCTTGGTCCTCCACAGGGACACACAGTGCCCTCTGATACACCCACAAAGAAGGGAAGGAAAGAAGGAGGGAGGAGAGAGGGATGGAGGGAGGGAGAGAGAGGGAGGGAGGGAGGGAGGGAGGGAGGGAGGGAGGGAGAGGGAGCAAGGGAGAAGGGAGAGAGAGGGAGAGAGGGAGTAGAGAGGGAGACGGAGGGAGGAGAGAGAGGAGGGAGGAAGCATAGGGCAAGAAGGAGGAGGGAGGGAGGGAGGGAGGGAGGGAGAGAAAAAGAAAGAGAAAGAGAAAGAGAAAGAAAGAAAGAGAAAAAGAGAAAGAAAAAGAAAAGAAAGAAAGAGAGAGAAAGAAAGAGAGAAAGAGAGAAAGAAAGAGAGAAAGAAAGAAAAGTTAAATAAACCTTTTAAACATTTCAAAGAAGTCCTAGAAACTGGAATAGTTCAGTGAGCTCTCACCTGACTAGTCATTTCAGTGATCTAAACTCTCTCCCACTCGGGCCCCCGAATCTGTATTTTAAGATTCTCATACAATTGTCTTTATCCACCTAATTATGCATTTTGCAATCATTCTTTGGTGGTAATTCTGAGCCTAGAATCAAGGATCCACAATTAAGACAATTGTGCTTAATTCCTGATGAATTAGTCACTGTCTTAAAAACACCAGAGTCTAAACCAAGCCACTTAATTAACCAAGAAGAGCTGCAAGGCCTGCAAAATTAAGCCACCGAGAGCAAAGACACCCTGCTGTGCCATTGTAGAAAGTTCCTGTACAAAGAAGAGGAGATTAAAGATTGATCCTGACCCCTTGCTTGTCACCCTCAGTGCTACAAGTGGACATCACAGAAGACAAGCTGGAGGGAATGAACAGTGTTACCAAGGCCATGATTGACGTCACCAAGGCAGCAGGAGCTCCAGGGAATTTTGTAGCTATCACATAAACGACTTGAAACCAAACAGCCATAAATCCCCCTTTTGATCCAGACAACACGTCACAGCTTCAATGGTAAGCTGAAGTCTGCAGTCTATGGACTGCCCAGAATTTTACGAAAACTTACTCCTGACTTTCTTCCCCCTACCTATAGTTCATAGTGCTAACCTTTATTCCCTTTTAATTGGGTTCCAGCCCTCAAAGAGTTTTTCCTTTGTTTTTTTTTTCCCCCTTTAGCTTAAAAATACCGAGATATTTGGGTCAGTAAGATAGCTCAGCAGATAAGGTGCCTACTTACAAATCTGGAGACCTGAATTCCCACCCCAGAAGCCCACGTGATGCATGTGCCCATCTCTCTTCCTCGCCCCTCCCTCTCTCAAATAAATAAAACATCAAGTGGAGTATTTATTATTAATTACTGTAGTTTGAAAAGACCATACAAAGGTTTGAAGAAACAGCAGCTAAGTCACCAATCATAAAATTTTCCGCATGAACTTCTCTAGAACTTTACCTATTTGTATACACTACATAATTTTTAATTCTCTATAATTTAATATACTACAATATTTTGATTGAGAATTTGGATTATATTTGCTGTGCATTCTTTTCACTGTTGAATAAATACATCCAAGAGTTTTTCTAGACCCCTAACCTCCTAGCTGCCCATTCTGCTTTTGGTTCCTTGGCCTGAAAAAGATCCCAGTTTAGATGTAACTGTGTCTCCTGATTCTATAGGACTGGACACAATTTGGCCCCATGCATGTGTGCGTGTGTGTGTGTGTGTGTGTGAGTGTGTGTGTGTGTGTGTGTGTGTGTGTGTGCGCAAGCACATATGGAGGACATATGTGTGTCCTCCATGTATAAGCATATGTGGAGGACAGAGTTTGGCTTTGGATATCTTCC